>LPNX011186984.1:37028-69265 GCA_001517045.1 Pseudotsuga menziesii | reverse complement strand
CTTCCACCAAAATCATATAGTATAATCACCAACCTAAGGGCTTGGGTAGTTAAAATATGTCAAAAGACAATAACTTCAGCATAGATTCAAGGTTACACTGAGGCACAAACAAAAATTACACAAAGGCTCATATATATCTATGTGTGTGTGAGCCCGATGGGTTAGCTCAAGTGGTTAATTCTTTCCCCTAGATTTTCCCCCGTTTTCTCCCTATTTTTTCTTTCTCCAAAATATTTTCTAAATTTTGTTCATATTATATAAATATAATGTTTTCTTATAATATATTTATATATTAAAAATATATTAGATATAAACCTAACATATATAACTCTCATAATATATTATTAATACATATTAACTATAATACATATAATAACTATATTATATATTTTTTAAATTTAGAGGATACCATAATATACATTTACAAACTGTTACAACATACCTTCCACCAAAATCATATAGTATAATCACCAACCTAAGGGCTTGGGTAGTTAAAATATGTCAAAAGACAATAACTTCAGCATAGATTCAAGGTTACACTGAGGCACAAATAAAAATTTCACAAAGGCTCATATATATCTGTGTGTGTGTGTGTGTGAGCCCGATGGGTTAGCTCAAGTGGTTGAGAGCTGTGAGTTGTTAGAAGAAGGTATTGTGGTCAAATCACCAGGTGGATATGCATAGATATATAAGGACCTCACTTGATGTCACCATCGGGTTAGGGTCTGTAATCAAAGTCGGTGGGGTGAGGGCCCTTTGGGCGGGGTCCCTAGGGAATTCTTCCCATGATTGTAGAAACCCTTCTCTAAGGTTGTGAACCACATTGAATGTGTGTGTGTGTGTGTGTGTGTGTGTGTGTGTGTGTGTGTGTGTGTGTGTAGCGTTAGAAATGAATATCATCATATGTACATGAAAATAATAATAATCAAGTACTAGTTAATGAGCAACATAAATAAGCTAGTGATTGATATTGAAATTGTAATCTATAGGAGTAATTAGTCATTGTTTTAATCATTTTTATTTGTGTAACTTATTATTTATTACGTTGTATTTTTATATGATGACTAAATTAGTCATTTTTAGTTGTGTTTCTCAAATTTAGTCATATTTATCTTAAAAACACTCTTATGAATAACGTTTTTAGTGGCATAGTCATTTATTTGCCAATTCTACTAGTGATTGAACACTTGCTAGAAATTTCTCAATAAATGTCATGTCCCTGTTAAATTCCATTTCTCTTTTGCACCACTTGAAATTACTAGAGAGCACCAATGAAATATAGATTTTTCATCTCGGATATGACAATTTTCTATAAATTCCATCTTCTTCCTTCATAGTGTATTTTTTGTTGATTGTTTAGCATCAGGAGTCATTCTCTAGACTTGTGAGTAATATCAATGGACTTGTCATTCATATCAAGTCCTATTTATCCTCATATGATTGATGTGGTGATGTTGTATTGTAAATCTTGTGAGTAATATCAAGACTAGACTTGTGAGTAATATCAAGTCTATGAACTAGTGTGTAATATCAAGTATGTCTTATGACTAATATCAAGACAGTAGACTTGTCAGTAATATCAAGTACTACAATATCCTCATTGTTTTGTGGTGGAATCCTTTACTTGGTAAAGTGGTTATACTATGTGATGTATTACTAGACATGGTCACTGAGTGCCATAAGTCTCCTTTAGGGATTATCTACCCCTAGAGTTATATACTTTAGCATATTACTATATGTCCCACGGTAATATATATGATCATCGGTATGGAATAATTATTCTAAGTATGATATGATAAGATGGTTAATTAATTAATACACATATGGACCATTAGTATTTATTTAATGATAATGAGGTAAAGAATAGAGAAAGAGAGAGAATTCAAATTACACATGTATGTCTCAAGTGAAATCAAATTACGAAGGCCTTAGTTAATTCTAATTTGTAAATAAAGATTGTGTGAGTTAAATAAGGAACATCTCCTTAATTCATGCAAAGTGTTTGTGCATGGGTGATACCGATTATGAACTACCAAAGACTTCCAGTTAGTATACTAAATTTATGGACGTACATTCAGTTGAAGATTGATTTTAGTTCATTCAATTCATGTTTACCTCAACCAATTCATATTCAGTTGAAGAATATAACATTCATGTCACATCCCCTCTCATCTACCAGAGAGGTAGCACGACTATGATGCTACCTAATCCGAGAATTTTAAATCCCATGAACATAAACATGATAAAAATGAATTGAACTAACAACATGCACAGATGCATAAATCATTAAGATACAATGGAAGAAAATCACATTCCATTTATTCACATGTTCACCATAATTCATTTAAGCAAATACAAGTGCATATATTTAAACACAAGAATACTTATCTTGGAAGAAAATTCCGACAAGGAATAAGGAACGCTAGCAGGCTCACACATAGCCAAGGATACAACAAAACTCAGCCAATCCAACATAGTTGGGTTTATCAGGATGCAATGGTGTGGGAGAGGCTGATTGCTAAGCTAGTGATCTCAACCACAGAGCTATGGACACCTGCACCATATTTAGCCTAGCTTCTAGAACATCTACACACCCAGCGCAAGGAAGCATCCCCTTCTCTGCTACACAGTCCCTCAGGCTATGCCTTCCCTTCCAGTGTTATTCAGGGTGTGCAAAGAAGAAAACTAGCCCCCTAGATCTGTATGTGAGGTTCCTTCTCACACTAGATTAATCAAGCTATTTTGGACCCCATTTCCACTCCCAAAATAGTTCAGGACAAAACAGCATAGGCATACACAACAATTGCAAGGTTCTGGTCTTGAAGGAAACATCATGGGATCCAAAATCAGAAGTGTCAACCGAGGAAAAATAGCCCCTGGGACAAAATCGATTTCACCAAATGATCAATAGTTTCACGTGGGTGAAAACAGCTCAACAACCACCCAGAAATCATGGTTTCTTCCTCAATATGATGGGCATTGCTAAAATCGACTTCCACCCGTGGGGGAATTGAAGCAAAATGCAAAATCGTGCAGGATAAAATGGAGGATGGAGGACTGAGTGTTGGGCACCCTATATGCAAGTTAATTAAAGACAACATATAGAGTGTTCAATATTTATTGTCAACCCAAGGACGTCTTTTATTTCAAGGATAATATGCACTATATATGCTTTAAACACTAAGTTGTTGTAAGTAAATGATCCTACTTTCCTGTTCAGCCACACTCATCCCATAATCCACTTAACCTAGTTTACTTTCTCAAAAATACAGCCACAAGTACCTTTTACGATTCTTAATCTAGAATTGAAAGATTCAGGGAATAATATCTAGATTACTTTTGCAGAAAATGAAATCCTGATTGTCAAACCATCTAATTATCCACCGAATTATCTTGATTAAAGTATTCTAGAAATCCAAAGGACATGAATTAAATTCAACTGTTCTAGAAATTCAAAGTATAGGAATGAAATTCTGCAACCATAAAAGCAAAGGAACGAACTGCTAAGATCTACAGGAATAGCAATTGAAAGAACTAGGGATAAATAAGGTTGTTACAGCTATCACATAGTTACATAAGGGACAATTACCTATATAGTCGACTGTCACACCATACCACTGCAATCTTACAAGAAATGCAATTACTGTTAATCCAATTACACACTATAAATCAATAACTGTTACAGCTTAATATGAAGAAAGGAAATTATCACAGAATCACACAACAGAATAGATACCTAATTAACTCAGCAATCCCTGTGGGAAGGCGTGCCCAACCTTCACATAGAGATGCTGGAAATGGAACATGTTAAAATGGCAAGATCTGAAGTAACTCCTTGTATTAAAAAGGGTAGATGAAACCACAGGGGCATCAATGACGAAACAATACCATAACACGTCCGTTCATATTGGGGGTTTATAAATGATTAGAAAGTGGAAAATTATATTGGCAACATATTTGGGGTTAAGGGGTATATTATATATAGTTAAGAAAATGAGCAATATTGTGGGGGTTTGTTTATCCACGCGAGGGGAGAATAGGCGCGACGGGTTTATTTATCCGCATGAAGGGAGAATAGGCACAGCGGGTTTGTTTATCCGCATGAAGGGAGAATAGGCGCAGAAAATAGGGGCAGAATGGGCGACATGTATTTGACCTAAAAGTAGGCACAATTTGGGGGAACCTTGCCTGATGTAGCTTGTGCATTTTGATTTTCGATAGCAATATTGCTCGAGATCGGCGCCACTATGTTTGGTTGTAGTTGTTGGGGACATGCTGAGGGTTTATACAAATGGATAAAAATTCAGTGCCAGTATATATTAGAGGAAATTTCAACTCAAAATGGGCCTCCTAAAAATAATTAATAAAATAATTGTTAAAATAATAAAATGATATTTAATAATTTTGGAGGAAGAACAGAAAAAAACTACTTTTTTGTTTGTATTTTTGACATATCTCCCTGTGTTTTTACTCAAATTACGATCAGGAGAGCTCATTGGATGCGGAATTAAATTCCACATCCAACGAGTACCCACTCGGCATACTTTTGACGGAGCCCGCTACCCCAAAAACAAGAAATACCTAAAAAAACGTGATGATGACATCATCATCACATTTTTTTAGGTATTTCTTGTTTTTGGGGTAGCGGGGTCCGTCAAAAGTATGCCGAGTGGGTACTCGTTGGATGCGGAATTTAATTCCGCATCCAACGAGCTCTCCCGATCGTAATTTGAGTAAAAACACAGGGAGATATGTCGAAAATAGAAACAAAAAAAAGTAGTTTTTTTTATGATACCTATCCCCAAATTTATATTAAAAAAGTGTTTAAGACCTACATGGTATTTCAAATTTAAAGCAATTTCATTGGCTAACACATGATGACATAGAATTTGAATTAAAGTTAAAAGGCCCATTTTGAGTTGAAATTTCCTCTAATACGGTTTGGTTGCAGTTGCTGGGGACATGCTGAGGGTTTATACAATTGAAAGGTTTGGATAAACATTCAATCAGACTATTATAAACATTCAACCAGATTCACACAGAAATAGAAGTGGAGCTTCCATTTTCTTGCTCTATAAATAACTCCCACATATTACTTACATTCCTCACTTGTGAGAACAAGCCTGCATCAAGTCTTTTTCTTGTATTTCTTCCTGTTTGGAATTTCAACCACTTCATAGAGATAAGGAAAGCAACATCATTTATTTGGTTAGCATTCTATATACAGCGTCATTTATATTGTTATACATGAGTTCTAGAAGTTGTTTATCAATCCATGGTTTTAAGATGGCCTGCCACTCTAGTTCCAATGTTTTTCTCCATTTGGGTTGTTCAATTATCAAGCTTTTAGGTACCTTGAGGTCCAATAAACCATTCCATGTTGGAGTTGTTTTTACTTCACAGTCGAGTTCAAATTTCAGCAATTGTTATTGTTTTCTCACATTGTGTTGTAATATCAAAGCTTTTTCTTCTATGGTCTAGAAACTGATATAGTGGTGGTGCTTGTTTTAAATTGTTCACAGTTTTTCTTTATTTGGGTCACATTGAATTCACAGTTTTGGGTTTTTGTAGGATTGAATTCATAACAATGGAGGGATCAGTGCTTCCTTGTAAATGAATTACATGCATAAAAGTAACTTGCCCCATCAAGTATCCAATCCAAGTATCCAAGTAGCCCAGGAAAGCAGATTAGCTCCCAACATAGTATCCAAGTGGATTAGATAAGCCATGGAGCCTTGTGTATTAGCAGAGCGGAGTAGCTCTAGTAGAGTGGCCAAGTATATAAAGAGTATCCAAGATGAGTAGTTCGATCCATTTATGACTGGCATTGAGTGAATCTACACCTGAATCGATGCCTGGGTCGATATTTGAGGTTGTCGGCAAACCCCTGTAACCTGCAAGTTTCTAATAATAAATGTATTCTATCGCCTTTTTGGGGACAATCCTTGGTATCGTCGGTTCCTAAACAGAAGTTTTACTAGGATAAATACCCCAGCAAGCTTAAGCTATTTTAAACAAGAAATAAGTTGAGGGAAGATAAGAATTTTTTAACCTAAAGTTATCCCAAGGTGGGTTTTCTTGTAGGTTATCCATCTAGACTGGTGATTCATTTTATTTGATAGAAGCGTAGCTCAGGTTCTCACTCATTCTACGGTGGGATGACACAACAATAGACATGATAGCATCAGAAGCATAGGTTTAGTGATTTGATCCAACTCCTCTTTCTTTTTAAGTATAAACGAGATCCAACCTTGAGCAGGGTCAGTCAACTGAATAATTAGAGGGGTATCATCCCTCCCGATCTCTGATCTATCCCTCCTTGACCTTTTGACCTGCCTTACTTCGATCTCTCTCTCTTGATACCCGTCGATCTCTGATCTATCCCTTACTTTATGAGATTTATTGCAACTTACTTTTATTTATTTCATGCAGCTATCTTGATTTCACATAGTTCAAGATATGTACTTGTGCAAAAATTGTCTTACTCAACTGACAGGTAATTTTCGGCTTAATTAACATTTTAAATTATTTAAAATGCCACAGACAGCTTTGATGCAAGCTTGTAGATATGGTCACTAGGAGGTGGTTCAGACACTGGTGTTGCATAAGGAAAATGTAAGATAATCCCAATGTTTTTTACTGCTAGATTTGTATTAACCAATCTCTAAGGAAGTTTAATTTAACAGTTCAAGCTCCACCTGGCTTTGTAGGTCAATAGAAAAAACTATATTAATGGTCGAACTGCTCTTCATTTTGTAGGCAGAAATGGACATTACTGATCTATGAGACTTCTTTTTGTTGATGTTGTACCGAGTGTACTTGATTTATGGAACAACTTAAGGGAAGATCAAGGGCAAGAAGAATTATTAGTCAACTTTGATCTGAGAAAAGTATCATTGTATCAAATGACTGCAATTGAATATCTAAGTTTGCAGCCATTATTGACATGTGTGGGGTTTTATTGCAGTGCATGCTCTAGGATTGCGAACAAACTAGCAGGTGGAGGTATTACTGCCCTTCACATGGCAGCACTAAATGGGCATATAAAGTTTGTACAATTACTCCTTGATTTAGGGGCCAATAAATCAACTATGACAATTCAATATGGATCAAAAATTGACTT
Organism: Pseudotsuga menziesii; assembly: GCA_001517045.1. Lineage (NCBI taxonomy): Eukaryota > Viridiplantae > Streptophyta > Pinopsida > Pinales > Pinaceae > Pseudotsuga > Pseudotsuga menziesii. Next base: position 62,142 of record LPNX011186984.1, on the reverse strand, counting down.
TATAGGTAATTAATAATGTATTAGATACTCACTAGTGCTATTCTTTTTCTACTATAGATAAATTTCACCATGGTTTACTGATTTTATTAAATATGCCATTTATTTAACAAGGAAACATGGCATAATTGTACTTTTTATATGAAAAATAGATGCATCATTGCATACAAATGGAAGATTTCAACAAGTTATTTCAAATGCAATTTTTTTCATCTTCATGTATTTTTCATCTTGACAGCTGCAGGTAGTACACATCTCCACTATGCTGCTTGTGGTGGCAACATTCAGTGCTACCAAATGAATTTGCTTATTTTTAGATCCTGATCAAACTTGTATTTTCATCTTTTTCATGTTTAAAAATTAGAAAGATTGCACTTGTGATTAAATGTTCAAAATATATATCTGGAATGCAGATTTTGATTGCTCGTGGAGCAAGTTGTAGTGATGAAAATGCCAACAGGTATTTGATATTGATAACACACCTTCTAAATTCCATTCTCATATTGTGAATTGTTGCATTTAGACCAATTTAATAATATTTAAACAATTCAGGTTCTTAATAATATACAGTGAAGAAATAGCCATGGAAAGAATGCTGATAGTTCACTCAAACATTATTTTATCTATAGCATATCCTGCCATTGTTAAAAAGTCTCGGGACATGCATGGGAGGAGGAAGATGTTAATTCTGATTGAGGAAAAAATATGAATGATGGCATCCTTCCAGACGTTTCTACTAAAAAACATTTTCCCATGTCACATGTGAGAGAGAAACACCAAATCTTTGTTTTACTACCCTTTGGTTTAGAATTTTTCACAACAATAGTTGAGAAATAATTTTTACAACATTCCACTCTATCAACAATAGGCTCAATCCTTCAGATGTCAGGTCTGTAAAAATTCTAACATGTTCATTTGTATCCCTTAAGTCAGTTTGCCAATAATTATGGATCATTAACAACACTTGAATATCAGAGTAAGATTGAAATATATTCATCAAAATATTTTTCAATTTTGGTTTTCTTTTCAATAGTTTTGAATGTATAGCAAAGTTAAATCTCAAAATGTTGATGACCTTAGGGGATCACTTTTCAACCATCATGACAATAGAAACTCACAATAAAATTGTAGAATGGCACATCATTAAGGTGCACTTTCTTAAATCAAATTTAGTAATGAGATCATTTATAAGTTGAGCTACAGGAAACGTGCCTCCCCTATCACCAACCCATTTCTTGGCCGAAACACAAAAATGCATGCCATATGGCACATAAACACATTTTTGTATGGACATGTGCATTTCCTGAGAAGGAAACACATTTCATATGCATGGAAGTTGTTGGAAGGAGGTTCCATGGAAGACCTTAAAAATCCATCAGCTTACACCAAGTGATATTCTTGCAGAAAAAATGTTCAAATAAATTACTTTTAATAGCTTATTGAAGTCCTTTACTGCAATTGTGGACATGTTAAATATTGCTCCAAAAGCATGGAATTTGATCAAGTACAACTCTTGCAAGAGGATAAGTGAGAAAAATCTCAATCATATTCCAAAGATGATGACATTGCATTTGTAGAAAATTTAAAAGGAAAATGTTATCTGTCACTTTTTTTCTACGATCTAGGAACTCACTTTCAGGCACTAATCGAGAACCTCTAATATCTTTTTCCCTGCTTTGCCTTTTTCTGACCAAACTTCTTTTCACTCATGGTCTGCTCTGAAATAATGACTGTATCTAGTGATTGTATCCTAGTTTCTTCAAGATGAGAAGAAAAATTCAAAATATAGTCTCCATCATTATGAATATTTCTTTCACTCTCTGATGACCTTTTAAAATCTCTCTTTGTTGTCTTCAACTCTAGCTCAGTTATTAAATATATTGCACCAGAAACATCAGACCTCAAATGGTTCTCAAAATGGCTTGTAGGCACTGCACCAGCAACATCAGACATCGGTTCGATTCCCAATTGACACACACACACTCCACCGCTGATTTTCATAGGGTTTCGATGATAAATTATTATGCCAGTGCCCTGTCTAAGGTATTGCTTTTTTCAGAGCTATCTTTGAGATCTGGTTTTGGGGTTCTTTCTTGTGTTTTTGGGATGAAATTGAGTTTAGGTTATTTGGGTGTGTGGTAGAAAATTCTTAGGTTTTTTAATTGAGTGGTGCAAAATACATCTAATTTCTGTAAAGAATATAGTTTTTTTTCTAGTGGTTTATGGTATCTAGCACATTTCCTATAAATTTTCAGGGTTTGTGAAAAAAAGATTAATTTAAATTTGGGGTTTTGCTGTAATTGGGGTTCAACTTTGGATGTAATTGATTGTTGTTTATGTAAAATTGCAAGAGAGTAGGGTACAAGTCTAATCAGTGCTCCTAGAGGTGATAATAGTTTCACCTATCCCAATTTCAAGTACATTCAATCTTGTTTTTAGTACCTTGTCTACGTATTCTATGCACAATTGTGTTGAGTATAGGCTATTTAGTTAGTAGACATGAATTGATGCACTCTAATCTACAAGGGTCATGTCTATGTTTTTATAATTTATATTCTTTTATTACATAGGCACCAGTAGGTATGAGTACAACAAGATTCAGTAGGCACCAATAGGTATGTTTGCATTAGTTTTTAGTAACTGTCTCAAAAATCCAGTTGTAATTTGGCATGGATAATTACTGTCACACTCCAAACACAAGATCCAAACTGTAGTTTCCCCGCTTAATGTTTTCTATAAGAGTATAGTCATGTCTGTTATAAGACCTTTTTTCTATAAATTACTTTAATTTTTGGCCCCTGAGATTCGCAATATCATTTTAAATCTGTTTAAAGTGATTTGCTTCATGGCCTGGGTGAAACTCATTTACATCATTATGGATTTTTTGACTGCCGATTAGTCAGCCAATCTCGATAATTTATTGTTTCTTACTAGCCCAAATAAGATTGTCACCTTGTACTTGATGAAAATTTTCTCGTTCGCTTTTTGGAATTTCCAACCTCTCTGGATTGGGAAGTTGTACTTTCTAACCCACACATTAAAACTGCTATTGCTGTTAACAAGGTAGTACTCATCATTTCCGGAAAAGACATGTACTCCTATCTATTACACGAACCTTTTATACCATTTGGTGTCAATTATCCTTAATTTTTCCTCCTGATATTCACCTTCCTTTTATAATCTGTTTAAAGTGATTATCCCCACTACTTGGGGAAAAATTATCCATATCGATATTTACCATTTTATTTATTTTGTGACTGTTGATTAGTTAACCTTGATTGTTTAGTGTTTCTAGATATCTCGAAGAGTAATGAAACCTTCACCTTCATGAAAGTTTCCCTAACCCACAGATTAATAATTAATGCTACTACTGTTGCTGTCAAGGTGGTACATCTGGTCATTTTCATCTCAAAACTGGATGAAAAATCTACTGCATTGCTGCTGCTATGTTTTAAAATTTTACATTATGTGAAGAAACATCCATTAGTCTCTTAGGTTCTTTAAAACCCTTCACTCCTATACTAAAATCACTCAGAGGTGTCTTTGTGCCTTGTGAAGGTCGTATTTGTGATGTTTTTCTAGTTGCAATCTTACTACAAAACAAAGTGGCATATCCCTTGTTGAGAACTTTGTTCTGCGTTAATATGACTTTTGAGATGAGAACTAAATTCTAGATGTTATGGGTTTCTTAATCTATTTGATTTTCAAAATGAAAAGCATTAAAAATGTGTTATTGTGTTTTTGAAAGAACTTCTTATCACACATTGAATTACTTGGGCCCTTCTCTTTTGTTGTTTTTGTGAGCAGTGTGGAGCGCAATTCGCCTTATAGTAATGGCTTCCATCTATCTAAAAATAATTATTCATATTCATATCTCTTTAAGATTTATGTAAGTTTGTTTAAGGTCATTCAGGTAGTATTTGTAGTCCCATGGGATCCATGCTCCCATAAATGAAACATTTGTATTTCTACTATTCTATTATTATGCAACCTATTAGAAATGTCTATTTTTTTTATGCTACTTTATGATTTCATAATTTAAGTAATTGTATTTTCTACATGCTTAATTTTTGTAGTCTATTCGGAATTTTCAGATACGACAAGATGATGTTGATGATCCAGATAATTACACTAGCAGCAGTCAAGACAAGAGTAATGGAAGCAAAGGTTCCATAAATATGATGTTGACTTGTTACTTTTAATTATAGAAATATATTAGGTTACGTTTTGCATTACTTTGTTTTTTCCCATCATAAGTAGGTAGAGATCATTGTATTAAATTTCTTTACTTGCTTGTTTAACAATGGTGTAGCAGTGGCTGGTTTGGGATTATTTCATTAACAACTCTGATCATCTTGCTTTGTTTATTTTGACATCAATTATGAAGATGATGATGACTTTGATAATCATATATCAGAGGGAAATTATCAAAACATGCTTGAGGAACATGCACTGAAGTTCAGGAAAACCAATAAGTTGAAAGCAGCGGCAGCTGTTGCTGCCCGCATAGGTCCCTCCACTGCAAAGTGTAATTCAAATGGGAAGAGTCAGAAATTAAGTCACAAATCTCAGGTATTTCCAAAAGATGAGAGGTCTCCATATGGATTAGAAGTTCTTGCTTTGGCAGGTCCTCATATAGGTGATTTTGTCCATAAACTGGGCAATTGCAACCAACTTGACATTACTACTGAACATGGTCCTCATGCATCAACATCTGGTTTATTGGATATAGCAAAGGGAGTTACTTTTAAAATTACACCTGTTTACGACAAATTAGCACCATCTGTTAACTTGCCAAACTTCACAAATGTTCGAATTGAGGAGATTTTTTTGAATGGTAAGCTAGATTTGAGATCTTTGTCTTCTATGATGGTTGCTGATAAAAGACTTAAACGTAAGACATGTGCTAGAATGGGAGAACGTTCAACAAAGTATGAGTCTCTTCAGGGCAGGTTGAAAGCACTATCATCATGCAACTCAAGCCAAACTTTTATGTCTGCAAGTATTTGATTCTGATTTGGATGATTGGTACTTTAAGCCAATTAAGTTGGTGCATTTATTGCAATCTCAGTTGCTCACAACTGCATAACTTGACTAGTACATAATTACTTGAATTGATGAGTAAATAATGTTTATAATTTTAAAGAAATCTTGAATGTGAGTTATTTGAAGAAAATAATGATTTCTTGGTTTTCTTAAAGAAATATGTATAAGATTACTAAGTAGTGCTTTGCTAACAGGCCGAAATCAGGAAAACGAAGGAGCAGGAAGTAGTTGAAGCTTTGAAGCATGAGGAAGAGCTTAGAGAAGTGAAAATACAACAACAAAGGATAATTTTTTTACTTTCACAAACATGGATTTACAGTCATTTATGCAAAATAAAACAGCTTCTCATCCCACTGAATATTCAATGCTAGCTGTTGGAGCCTCTACTACTGAAGCAGATTCGAGTCAAAACATTGATGATGCAAAACCAATGGAGGAAGAAGATCCAGAAGAAACTGCATTTAAGGAATAAGCCATTAGAGTTGCAAAGGATGCGGCCTTTGAACATAAAAAAAAAAACTAGTGCATTTGATGATGAGTGTTTAAAGTTTCGTGGAGCTGATAGATTGACACTTGATGGCATGGATGAAGGTTGTGGAAACATGGGTTTTTTCAACCCGTAAGCTTTTAGATGATAAAGTTCCAACCTATCACTTAAATAATTTTGTTAAGTGCCTCTTTGCATTGTTGTGTTTGTGATGCCCTTTGGAATCTAAACTGCCTTGTTCATCTTATCCTATGTAGTTTATCAATGCCTCTCACCTCATCAGTGCAAACCCCAAAAATGTTTCCAAGTGATCTGAAAGAGTACCAACTTAAGGGTCTTCAATGGCTTGCAAATTGTTATGAACAAGTGACTACTTTTAAGATGATGTTGCCCAAGTAAGTATTTATTATTTTGGGATTCTTTCTTTTAGTGTGTAATTCTATTTCATACATGTAGGGACTGAATGGAATCCTAGCTGGTAAAATGGGTTTGGGAAAGACTATTCAAGTGATGGAATTCTTAACTCATTTAGATGAGGTACCTAATTTCTATTATGATAATATTTGCTACCTTCTAAAAATTTTTCTTTCTTGTTTATAACATATCAAGCTTTTGGCCATTAATTTGTTCAGTGCTTAGCTATGTTCATATGCACTTTTCATCATTGTATTTTCCAAAGTCATGCTTTTTTCCTTTGGTAGGAAAATAGCATATGGGGACCATTTCTTTTGGTTTCACTTGCATCTGTATGAATAACTAGACCAAGGAAATTCAAAGGTTCTATCCCATGTTGCATTATCTCCCTTACTGGGTAATGATCGGACAGATACTTAGAAAAAATATAAATCCTAAATGAATTTATCGAAGGTAGTACTTGTCACCTTTCATGTTCTTCACATGGCTGAATTCCAATCCATATATTTCATATATCTCCATAAAACATGTTTTCTTTTGACATTTTTCTTTTTGTGACAATAAACATCTTAGATTTGCTTGAGTATGTTTATGTCCCAAATATTTCAAGGAATTGTCTAATATATGTAAACTGTGACATTGATTCAACATGGACAAACCAAAATCCTTGCAAGTCCTTGTCGTCATATGATAAGGCTACTAATTCTGGAAATATAATTTAGAGACTCTGCATCTGATGTATTAAAGACTAATATGATCATCTTGGATTGCATATTCATGCAATTTCATTTTCTTTGCCACCATTTGCTAAGAAGGCACTATAGTCTTTAGGGTTTAGGGTTCTAACCTTTAGGACTATAGGGTTTTGGAAGTCTTTCCATTAAAAAACAAAATTTTGAGGGATCAGTGAGTCAATAAAGAATTGGACTTTTTTGGATCTATTTCAAAATTTCAGGATCCACTTCATTTTTCATGGGATGTGTTTCATAGGCTCGGGTTCCATTTCCTTCTCTCGGGTTCTGCTTCCATGGTGGATTCTAGGTGGATCTTGGTGGATTTGGATCAAAGCCACATATCCTACACACAAGGGTGGCACATCTGGTGGTAGACCCGCAAAGTTATTTCATTTTCATTTTGATCATGATATTAGAATGGAATTTTTGACATGTTGTTTCCTATCCACTTTACAAACATAGACATATCTCCCATTGTCTGATACTTTTTGTTAATGGTTTTAAGGGGTCAGGAATTTTATTTCCCCTGGTATCTAATGCATGTTACATGAAACATACCCATTTTCCTTTGTTAGGAAAAAACTACAGCTAAAACTCTATGTATTCCCCATCCATGTGCAGTTTTCAACTAGATGCTTAATTGTCCAACCTCCCCATCCATGTGCAGTTTTCAACTACAATTTTAATTGTCCAGCCGCCTTTATAAATTTCTTTCGATATTTTTCAATGTCATGTTGTCAAATTATCATATTGGCCACACCACTCACTAAATGGGCTAGAAAACTTTTAGACTACAAGTTGAGAGTTGCTTAAGTTATTGGGCATGGTTTTTTGGTTTTTGATGTTAATATTGAGTGTTTAGCCATGTTTTGGACATCATGTAGAACCTTGATGTGACTATCCATTGTTGAGAGGAAAAAAGGTAAAAAAATATCTCTATTTGTCAATTGAAGTTAGCAATATTTGTGTAGATATACTCTGAGTTTTATCAAGCGTTTGGTGTTTTTTCTTTTGCTTTTGAAAAATATTCAAGTAGTGTCAAGTAGTGAGTGTTTAGCCATGTTTTGGACATCATGTAGATCCTTGACGTGACTGTCCATTGTTGAGAGGAAAAAGGTCAAAGGCTTCAGTGACAAAATAGTGTTAATTTAGGAAATGAATGTGATCTCTGTGGTGTTGATCATTGTGGGTGAAGTAATGTGCATCCACAATATACATCAAAATAAACAAGGTGCATTGTAGAATGCATGTGGGGTATCATGTCAATATACTAGGTAGAAATATAAAGGGGTATAAAAAAAGGTAAAGGAAACATGCAATATATAGTGAAAATAGGGGTTTTTTAAATTGGGAAGGCATATTGGGAGGGGGTTAAAAAAAGGATTTCGGGAGGTATTTTCCAATATTTTTGGAAAATAAGGGTATTGTTTCATATGCCACGAACGAACGTGCTATGGCACGATTTCACTAAGTGAAGACCCCGTGGATAAAACACGCAAACTCAATCACAGCTGATACAATAATTCAGTTAAATTTTCAACCCCTGGCTCATAATAGCTCCCCATATTTATACAATTTCAATCATAACATCCTATCCCTATTATTGAGCAGCCATGAAGATCTTTGATCTTTAGGCTTCCTTAATTACAATAACTATTACAGTTGTGGTAGGATGAGAGTAGAAGATATAGGGAAGTTGTTATTCAACCCATAAATAATGATCCTAATTGATTGAGAAGATATCCCGCATATTACAGCTACTTTTGAGCAGCGGCGCACTATTGCCTCCTAATATGTCGTAATATGTTACAGCTACCCTTGTACATCTTGCATGGACTAATACACTGGGAACGCGTTCTTTGGCAATGATGGAATGGATGGCGATCAGATTTAGCAATGAATGTCCATCCCTCCTTTGGAATGTTCGACCTGCTACACCTGTATTCTCCATATCTCTAAATATCTTTATAAAACCATCATATGTTAGCATAATTTAAGATGTATAGCCTTGATTACCACAATCCTAAGCATTAATAAAATAAGACAATGATTAACCATACCTTTACGACTTGAGGGTTCATGTGAGGGAAAAACATTTGTTTAGCATGCAGAATAGGATAGGATAAGGCAAAAGGAGGAGGATAAGAGTGGTCAAAAAGGTGCCATTCTTGGGCCCAACATCTCCCCCCAACTGTCCTATTGCATGTCCTCATGCAACAACCTCCATTATTCTAAATCTGAGTCTAACATTATGTTTCATTCATGAAGAGAAGAGAAGTGGTATGGGAATTCAGATGTTCCTTCTTTTCCTACAAATCCCCTATGGACAACCCAATATTTCCAGCACCTCTACTCTTCTGCCCTTGTTAATGAGAAATATCCCCTGTATGGTTTTGCTGGCCACTAGATGAGAGGAAATTTAAATTTCAATCCCAGCCAATTAACCCCACATTCCCTCATGCATCCAACATAACCCTCAATCCTGGAAGGTGCTTGCTCAAAATTCCTGTAATAGTAATGGTCCCTGTTTCTAAGGGTTGGAGAGGAAACCTTCCATCTGTGTTGACTACCTTCCAAATCCATTTGTTGATGCCTAGAGATCTGGTTGGTACAAGAAGAAATAACCCCTTCCTGAAGTTCCATTATATGTCGAGTCTAGACGGGACATGAGAGTAGACTCTGATGTCGAGCAAGGAGAAGATGAGGATTCTGAGGTTCACTTTAGATCCAAATATTGAGCCTCATTGTGAGAGAAAGTTTGGAAAGACCTTTCCCACTGGACATGATTGCTCACAAAAGAGGAAAAATCCCTCAACTGAACATCGCCTGAGAAAGGAACAGGATTCAAATGGTGGTCCACAGGACAAGCCATCTCGTGCAAATAAAGCTCTCACAGCAAATTCTAGTCCTTAAAATTACTTCTTAGAAATGTTTCCAGGAATTTCACCGAGGTTGCTATTTCATATGATCTCCCTTCTTTCACAGCCCTCAGTGTAAACCAAATAAAATGCTTGAATAAGAACACAGTGTAGGAAGGGGATGGTACTCTGGTGCGCAATAATTCCTGATAAAGAGCATATAGATGGTCTTTTCCCACCTGCAAAGACTTGAACTTTTTTAGCTCTTTTAGCTCCTTATGTAGTTCTTCCCCCCAGAGCTTCTGGGTCATGAGCTCTTCTGACCATTTTTCCCTTAGTTACTTGATGATATTTCTGTGTTCAACGAGGGAAACCATCCCTTCCTGATATCTTTCCACCTAAATTCTCCACTTCCTTACTTCTATCCTCAGGATCGAGAGTTCTTCTATATGTTTCAGGATTTATTTTTCTTTTGAATTTTCTTCCTGATCAGAATCCAAATTGATAACATTTCGAGGAAGTTCGGCCCATACCTTTTTACCTGATGTGCCACATTGAACATCCTACACTTTTGGGATCACTTTAGGGGGTGTTGGTTCTTGTGTAACAGCATCTCTGCCTAGAATTTCTTCTGCAACAACTTCAACCATAGGTAGCCTTGAAACAATTTCTAGAGATGTTGGTTCTTGTGTAACAGCATCCTTGCCTATAATTTTTTTTGTAGCAACTTCAGTAGCTGATTGTGACGATGTTGGTTCTTGTGGAGAAACATCCTCCTAATTTTTAATCTCTTTATCTACCCAATTAGCCGCTGTAACTTCAACAGGGGGATGCAAGGCTGTTGGTTCTTGTGTAACAGAGCCCTACCCTTCTCCTTCTTCATGCTGCCAGGATTGTAGAGTTGTTGTCGTGTCTTTCCCAATATGGAGCTATTCCTCAAGGATTTCAGTGTCCCCCGAGGATTGTGATTGCAGTTGGTCATCCTCACCTAAATCCATATCAAGAATGATATCCATTCTGAGGTTGGCTTCATGTTGCATCTTGAGAGTCTCCACAGAAATTCCTAGGGATGTTGGTTCTTGTGTAGCAACATCCTAGTTTACTTCCTCATCTTCTTGCTATTGGGGTTCCATTTCCATTAACTCTGTGTCACGAGATGGTTTAGGAGTCATGGTGCAAATTTCTTCATTAAATTCTAGAATGTTTTCAATCCCTGGTTCTTCTTCCCCCATTTGAGTGGCAATTTGAACAAGAATATTCAAGGATGCTAGTTCTTGTGTATTAGCATCCTATTCAACCTCATTATCATTCTATTGTTGGGGTTCCATTCCTATTAATTATGTGTCCTGAGAAGGTTCACAGGTCACAGTGCAGACTTCTTCAACAAAATCGGGAATAACTTCATTCTCTAGTTCATTTGTCCCGATCTAGGTGGCAATTTCAGCAAGAAAAGATGTTGGTTCTTGTGTATCAGCATCATGTTCATCTTCTACTTCCTTTTGCTAGAGCCTCTCTTGGGGAGCCTCACCATATTTCCAATTAGGTTGTCCTTGTTCTTCCACAACTGTAGGTGTGGGATGTTGTGTTATGAAGGCACGAACTTGACTCATTAAAAATTTCTCCACACATAGGACAAACCACTCTTTCTTCCTCATCACCAACCTCAGCAAGAGTTGATCCCTCTAACTGGTCTGCGGCTTCAACCAATGTGTGTGGCTTCCTTTCACTCTATTTCCTACATGCTTCCTTCCAGTTTTATAATTCCTTCTGGAGTGATTGTACTTCCTCCTTCAATAGCCCATTTTCATACAGAAGTCCTTCAATTTGAGGTTCTTCTGCAGCCAATTCCTATGGGGAATCATTTTCTTTGGGTCTCATAATGGGGAACTCGATTTGTGTTTCTAGGGTCGCCCAAATTGCTCGTGTTGCTTCTGTTGTCGTGACTAACCTAGTTCTTTTTCATCTTATTGGTGGTGATGCCGATATTTCATCTTTTAACCTCCTTATTTTTCTCTGTGGTGCTGGAACTTCCAGAATTGCGGCTAATGTAGAAGGGATATGCTATGTTTCAACATTTTCTTGTTCTTCCTCGATCAGGGTTCCTCCCCATTCAGGGGAAGATCCAATGATCAACACCTCTGTGTCTTCTTCTATTATCATAGCTCTAACATCTTCAGTTTCAACTGTCGCAGCATCTAATGCTGCTCCAGTTTCAACCTCTGCTATCAGAGCTGCCCTAATATGTAGTCTTTCCATAGGGTTTTCTTGTACATTCTCTCCCAATTGTTCTGCTTGATCTCCTGACTGATCCTCCGATCCAGTCTCATTTCCACCCCCAAATAAATTGGAGGGAATCTGAACCTCATGTTGCTCTACATTTCCCCCCAACTGTGGATTGGCAGGCTCTTCTTGGTTTTGAGCAGGTCCCATGAGTACAGGTACTTCTACTTCCTCTTCTATTGGAACACCGGGAAAATGAACAGGTTCCTAAACTTGACCTATAAATTTCTCCCAGGTTTGGTTTTGTTGAGCAAGGGCCCATAAAATTATTAATTTAATGAGGCCATGGTGGGTAAGGGAAGATATTGGATGTTTGGCAGTTCAGACAAACCCCTCCATATGATGTAAATCATTGAATAAATAAAATGGAATGTTTAGAAAGGCTCTGTGATGGAGATGAGATAATAAAGGAAATTCAAAGTGATAGACTGTTTGATACCTACCTTCACAAGTGATATACTTCTTGAGGAAAATTGCTACTTGGTTCCATGACCGAGGCAGTGATTGCAATGCTATCCCCCTTCGGGACGGTTGAATGTGCTTCCCTTCTCTAAGAAAATCCTGTATTGCTACAAGATTGGGGGTTCTTCATCCAAATCAAGCTCTTCCCACTTGAGGAAGGCCAGTGACCTCAACCACTATTGCTTCAGAGACCTCAATACGTAACCCCCAAACCTCTGAGTGTGTTTCTGTAAGGTTCAAGGTGAATTGTAGAGCTGCCTCATGATGAAACCCATTTAGACGTTGGAAGAATTTAGTCCAACCTGCATCTTGAAAAATAGCAGAAACTTTGGCATTTCTTCTAAGCTCTCGCATGTTTGGAGGTTCATGCCGAGCTGGAATCCCTATGTTGTTTTCCTTCAGAAGTGTATTGCAGTCCGACGGATTACAAATCTGGACAATGGAGGTTAAAGCACAGAGTATGCATGAATAGCTGAGAGTGGAGTTGGGTAAATTAGGAAAGTTTCAGAGGATCAAATTATTTAAAAATTTTCCCAAATTAAGAAAGGTGGCGGTTATCAAGTAATATCAATGGTCATTAAGTCGCACGAGTGGATGTTTAATGATATGGAGGTGTAATAATGGGCACAGAAAGGAAGGTATGATTAATATTGTCAGATCTAGTTAATACTTAATCAAGTAGATAATCAAAACCATACCTTCGAAAATACGCGATGGATGGGACCTTTGGAGAATAGTAGAGCGTGTGAAGTGCAGCCATTTAAGTGTAATCATTATTATAGGTATGCTGTAATGACCTTTCATGCCAGCAAACCAAAACCATCGTGTCAAATTGGTCAGAAACATGATAAATGCTGGAGTATAAATTTGAATCGTTGGCGTCAGGAATCGGAGCCAGATCTGGAGGAGTCACTAACCACGGTTACAAAAAAAAAAATTCCAATAATGGAGGAGTCACAGCTGCAGACCATAGAGAAATAAAATAGTTTAGCAAATTTGCGGCCCTGGATTATAGAAAAATCAGCCAAATGTGGCAGAGTTGCAACTGCCGAAAAAGGTGTCCCAGCTACCAGAATAGGAAAAAGGCATTAAGCTGACAGAAGTTGATGGTGTTGCAGCTGCCGAAAAAGGTGAAAATGGACAAAAGTAAAACAGTGTTGTAGAAGCCAGAATCGGAAAAAGGATTTAAGCTGATGGAAGTTGACGGTGTTGCAGCTGTCGAAAAAGGTGAAAATGGACAAAAGTAAAATGGTGTTGCAGCTGTGTGGAATGGGATAAGGGCGGGAGTTTTACGGTGTTGCAGCTACGCGAAAGGGAATAAAGGTGTAAGTTTTTATGTTGTTGCAGCTATGCAGAATAGGGTAAGGGCCGAAGTTTTACGGTGTTGCAGCTGCGCGAAAGGGAATAAAGGAAGAAGTTTTTACGATGTTGGAGCTGCGTGAAACAGGGTAAGGGCGAGAGTTTTACGGTGTTGCAGCTGCATGGAACGGGGTAAAAGACTGATTTTGAAAGTGTTGCAGCTGCGTAAAATGGGATAAAGGAATGTGTTGCGGCTACAACAGATTTATTCAATGAGTTTTCTTTTGGTGACGGGAGTTAAAGAAGGACGACCCTGGTCAACAGGCTCGATGATGACCACCGCTCCTTAGGCGCTTCCCTACACATTTCATAATATAAAAAAATGGATCAAGTGAAAAAGAAAAAGATAACAATATAAAAAAAAACAAACAATTTATTTATGTACATAGATTCATATAATATTTATAGTGATTAACTAAGGATTGACAGGGGTAGAGAAAAATTATGCCGTTGTTCTAGCTGGTAGTCTAGATTAGTTGCAATCTGTGAAGCAAATGCATCCTTTGAAATGGGCTTATGGTACAGTCATAGCTTGTGACCATTAGCAAACAATGGTGTCCGATTCTCGTCAATGGTTACTAGGCGGACCGTACCATTATCAAATACTCTGTCTACGAGGTATGGGCCCAACCTTATTGTGCATAATTTACCCTTGAAGTCCCTTTTGAATCTTGAATCGTTTAATAATGCCTAGTCTCCCAAACATAAGACTTTGTTTTTGATGAATTGGTTGTGCCAATTGGATCTCTGTTGTTGGATTAATACCGTCTGATTCACAATAGCTAAACGATTCTCATCAAGTTCATTCAATTGATTCAGTCTTCTCTTTTGAGCTTCGATTACATCTAGGTTTACCTCCATAGCTGTCTTCAAAGTCTTAATTTCAAATTCAATTGGGAAGACAACACTTTTCCCATACACCAAGTCATAAGGAGAGAAACTTGTAGTGTTGCGCCAAGTAGTATGATATCCCCACAATGCTTCTGGAAGTCTATCAGCCCAATCTCTACGATGGCTCTTGACCATCTTGGTAAGGATAGCTTCAATAACTTTGTTAAGGATAGCTTTAATAAATTTGTTAGTGCTTTCCACCTAGCCATTGTCTTGGGGATCGTAAGGTGAAACTATTCGGTGCTGAATATGGTACTTTCGTAGTAGAGCATCGAATTGATGCGACACAAATTGTGGTCCTCCATCGCTAACCACTTCCTTGGGTACCCCAAAATAGGTAAATATTTCACCATATAGGAAATTGATCATAGCCTGGTCATTGGCCTTCACCAAAGCCACAGCTTCTACCCATTTCATTATGTAGTCGATACAGACCAAGATGTAGGCTTTCTTGTTGGAATGAGGGCTGATAGGACCAACAAAATCTAAGGCCCATCTATCAAAGGGTTCAACCACCAGTTGTGGTTGAAGAGGAATTTGATCTAATCTATTGGGTTGGCCCATCCTTTGGCAGCTATCACAAGACTGGACATATCTTTTTTCATCCTTGAAAAGGGTTGTCCAATAGTATCCCATTCTCAGTTCTTTGTGTCCTGTCCTCCTGTCTGCAAAATGCCCCCCACAAGGCTCATCATGGCAGGATTTCAAAATATGGATTATTTCATCTTCTCTTACACACCTTCTGATATCAAGGTCAGGGCCTATGTAGAAGAGATGACCATCTACCCAACAATACCTGGCACTTTGCTAAATAATTTTCCTCTTTTCTCTTTTGGACAAATGTGCTGGAAGCTTTCCTGCAGCCAAGTAGTTAGCAACATTTGCATACCAAGGGGAGTGAGCTGAAACTGCAAATAAGTGTTCATCTGGAAAAGAGTCCTCAACAAGCAAATTATCATCACTGTTAGTGAAACGAGATAAGAAATCAGCGACAACATTTTCTCTTCCAGGTCTGTCTATAATGGTAATATAAAATTCCTGCAATAATAACAGCCACCTAGTTACCCTGGCATTAGTAACAAGTTTATTCATTAGATATTTGATGGCCGAGTGGTCAGTGTGCACAAATGTAGGATATCCAGTAATATAATGTCGAAATTTGTTAATGGAGTAAACAATGGCTAAGAACTCCTTCTCGGTAATAGTATAATTAAGTTTATCAAGGGCTAAGTTTTTACTAATATAATAAACTACATAAGGTACTTGACCATCCTGCTGTCTTAAAACTACTCCAATGGCAGTATAAGAAGCATCTGAATAAATGTGAAAAGGCAGGGTCCAATTGGGTCCTCTTAGGATGGGAGTTGTGGACAGCTTCTCCTTAAGTTTAACAAATGTTGTCTGGCATACGTCATTCCAAACAAATTGCACATCCTTCATTAACAGTGAAAACAAAGGAGAGGCAAGTTTGGAAAAATTTTCTATAAATATTCGGTATTATCCAGCATGCCCCAGGAAACTTCGCACTTCTTTTTGAGTTATAGGAGTAGGTATATTTTTTATTACCTTGATTTTTAAGGGATCCACCTGGATGCTATCAACAGAGATGAAATGCCCCAACACCACTCCTTCACTCATCATCATATGGCACTTTTCAGTGCTTAAAGAGAGCTAGGTCTGTTCACAGTGAGTTAAAACCTTTTCCAATTTTTTCTATGCTTCTTCAAAATATTTGCCATAAGGAGTAAAGTCATCCACAAAATTTTCCATACTATCATTAACTAATTCTGAAAATATGCCAATCATAGCTCTTTGAAATGTTGCTGGTGCATTGCATAAACCAAAGGGAAGCACTATGTATGCAAAATTTCCCCAGGGACAGGTGAAGGTAGTTTTATCTTGGTCTTCAGGAGCAATCTAGATCTGATTGTACCCGCTAAACCCATCCAGGGAGGAGAAGAACTTCTTCCTGGATAAGGTGTCAAGTAATTAATCGATGAAAGGCAAGGGAAAATGATCTTTCTGTGTTGCCTTGTTCAACTCTCTATAGTCCACACAGACTCTCCATTTACCATTCTTCTTGGGTACTATTATGAGTAGAGACACCCACTCGCTATCTAAAATGGGATATATAAATCCCGCTTCCAAGAGTTTCTGAATTTCTACCTTCACTATGTCCCTAAGAATGGGGTTCATTCATCGTTGAAGCTAGCACACAGGACGGGAGTCACTTTTGATATAAATATGATGGGTGCACAGATTAGAGGTAATACCCCTCATGTCTATGTACTACTAGGAAAATGCCCCCTTGTGTTCTTTTAAGAGACTAATCAGGCGCTTCTGTTCATCGAGGGAAAGGCTGAGATTAATATTCAGGGTTTTTCCAGACTCTACTTCGATAGGAACACTTTTCACATTTTTCAATACTGGAACTACATGAGTGTCACTGACTAATGCCTCATTTGTGATATTTTCTTGTTCCTCCTCACCTAGAGTAGTATTCAAGATATGATAAAAAATTTTATTGATAGAAGTGGGTTCACTGATGAAATTATTAATGGTGTCATCTTCAGTTTCATCCTTAAAAGTCAAGGCCTTCCCTATTGTTAATAATGGTTGAATGCCCTTTTCTTCCTCTGGCTCCATCCATAATGGAGTTTCAGATTTTAAGCTCGATTGAGCTGGAGGATAGAGAGTGAGGTTCTTTATCTCAGTACCATCTGATATGGTCATAGACCCACATCGACAGCTGATGCAAGCATCAGCTGTAGCTAACCAAGGTCTTCCTAGGATCAATAGGTGTTCTCCTAGCTGTGATTTGGGTTGTAAAACCAAGAAGTCAGCTAGGTACTCCCATGAATCAACTGAAATGACGAGATCATCCAAAATTCCTTCTGGTTTAATAGTGGATCTATCTGCCAGTTCTAAAATGGTGGGGGTTGGCCTAACATTAGTGAGCCCAATTTTTCTTACAGTTTCAATAGTCATAACATTAATTGTTGCTCCTAAGTCTACCAGTACGTTGGGTATCTGTGTATGCCCAATATGCACAGTGACAGTGGGATTTCCAGGATTGTCATATTTTTCCAAGAGGGTTTTTCCCATTATCAATGCAGATAATTTCCCTATGACATGAACAGTGGGAGGATCCCTGGGTTTCCTTCCTAGTTTCCTTGTACACAGATCCCGAATAGTTATAGCATAGATAGGTACATCTTGAAGGGCCTAAAGGAGGGGAATTTTCACATAAATATTTTTTAACTCTCCTAAGAGGTTAAACTGAGGTTGTCCCACTACCTTTTGTAGCATTAATCTTTCGGGATACTGTGGTTCCCTAATCAGCTGGGTAGGCTGTGTGTCGATAGATGTGTCATTCTGAGTTTCAATCGACTTATTAGTAGGATTTTCGGCATCTTCAATAATTGGGGTCACTGCCTTGGACAAATACTATGGATTTGTCCCTTCTTCATGAACAGAGGATGGAACATCCTCAATGATCAAAGGCTCCACTACCTTTCCTGATTGTAAGCAGATATCATTACAGAGTACAGGGGTAAGGGAGTAAGCAGGCATGTTGACAATCTCAAACTAATGGACTGTTTCATTATTTAGGTTAGGATTAGGTTGAGCATGCAGCTTAGGTCATATCGACATATTGGGGATAGCATTGTTCTGGAGTTGCAGCTGCGACTACTAATAAGGCTGAGGATATTGAGGAGTGTATGGCTATTGAGAAAAAGGTTGATGTGGAAGCTGTTGAGAAGGCTGATTATGGGGAAATCGGTTTCCTGGATGGAAATTTCTCCATCCAGGAGACCAAGAGTTTGGTTGGTTCGGTGGCTATGGTGGCTGAGCCCAGGGGTTCCAGGGGTTAAAATTTTGCATTGAAGGTTGAGAGGGGTACCATTGAGGATTAGAATAAGATGAAGGGAATTGTGTATTCATATGTTGTATATTATTCCAATTATTCATGTTATTCAAAAATGGAAATGATTCTGGAGTCAAACCTTGATTTCGAGGATGTTAGGGATTCTTTTGTGCAATAAAGTAGGTTGGTTCCACCTCTGAAGTTGATGCCTGCAGAACGGCCTTCACTTGAGGTAGTGACGGACATTCTTTTGTGTCATGGTTCAGCTCACATAGCTGACATACTTCTATCTTGTCGAGCGGGCACTCCTTCAGAGGGTGGTTCTTTCTACATCTAGGGTAGAATACACCTAGTGTGAGATCCCCTACTACTTGTTTCTTCTTTGCCCTCAAGACATCTATTTTTTAGGAGATGGAGCTCATCATTTCTGTTTTGAAATTTTTGAGGAGATTGCCTATCTCTGCATAAGTGGCTCCTCCATTAGATGACTTCTAAGTTTTGTTGAATACATCACGCTCTAATCTGTCCTGTTTGTCCCTCATGTTATTCCTAGAAGATCCCCTGGAGTACCTTTTGCACAGTTCCACAATTTTCTCAAAAGACTCCTTGGAGATATCCCCCTTTCCTAACAGGTTTAACATATCTAGGAAATCATCCCTAATCCTGTGAAGTAGGATTATTTTGAGAACATCTAACCCCATATTAGTTTGTACAGCTATCTGCACATTATATAAAAGCCTCTCAACAAAATCTTCCAAACTTTCATCATCCTTCTGTACCATTTTAACCGTTCTTCTTTCTTATCCTTGGTATTGCAATACTCCTGATATTTCTCCAGGAACACCTGTTTCATCATGTCCCAATTAGTGATAGTTCCACCTCCTAGGCTCATAAACCAACGTAATGCATTGTCCTTCAGAGTGGCAGGGAAGAGTTTCAGCTTCTGGGCGTTGGTGGTGTAGTCATAGCGGCGACAGAGGATATCAAATTCGAAAATAAATTCATCTGGATCCTCTGTCGCTTTTCCATAAAAGTGAGGCAACACCATTGGCGATATATTTTTCATGGGGGCTATCCCTTCTAGTTGTTGAATTGGGAACTGAAGTGTAGCCACCGTCCCTTCAGGCAGGGAATTACCTTCATGATGATGATTTTCTCCCATTTCCTCTTCCTCTTTGGACTCGTGTCTGTTACTCATATTTTCTTCTATTTTATCCTCTTCATTCTTCCACTGATCGATGAACTTGTGATGGAACTGTGTCCCCTCTTCTTCAGTCACAACCTTCCCATTAATGTGATAGATCAGATCTCGATCAGTTGATCCTATAGTACTAACTATGTCCTCCTTTGTAGGGATATTCGAGGGTGTTGCAGCTCCTCATATGTTCTTCACTGTAGAACCTGACACTGCCACTCCAGGGTTGGCAGGGATTTTTCTGATGGGTGTTTCCTGATAGCGAGCCCTGGTAGAAGAATTGGTTCTATCAACCATATTGTCAATTAATGTTCTTCTCCCCAATTCTGGACCTCGGCCACATGCAACGTTAGTGTTCTGTGGGGTTCTGGGATTTATAATATGATCATGCTATACCCTTCTTGTATTCATGCAACCCAAAACATGCAAACAGAAAAAGAACTAAAGCATACTGAATAGAGACAATATTGGATGCAACTACAATAGTGTCTAATACTTATCCTCCTCGGTAATGATGCCAAAATGTTGGGCACCCTATATGCAAGTTAATTAAACTTCAACATACAAAGTGTTCAATATTTATTGTTAACCTAGGGACGTCTTTTATTTCAAGGATAATATGCACTATATATGCTTTAAACACTAAGTTGTTGTAAGTAAATGATCCTTCTTTCCTGCTCAACCACACTCATCCCATAATCCACTTAACCTAGTTTACTTTCTCAAAAATACAGCCACAAGTACCTTTTACGATTCTTAATCTAGAATTGAAAGATTCAGGAAATGATATCTAGATTACTTTTGCAGAAAATGAAATCCTGATTGTCAAACCATCTAATGATCCACCCAATTATCCTAATTAAATTATTCTAGAAATCCAAAGGACATGAATTGAATTCAGCTGTTCTAGAAATTCAAAGTACAGGAATGAAATTATGCAACCATAAAATCAAAGGAACGAACTGCAAAGATCTACAGGAACAACAATTGAAAGAACTAGGGATGAACAAGGCTGTTACAGCTGTCACATAGTTACATAAGGGACAATTACCTATACAGTTGACTGTCACACCATACCACTGCAATCTTACAAGAAATGCAATTACTGTTAATCCAATTACACACTGTAAATCAATAACTGTTACAGCTTAATATGAAGAAAGGAAATTATCACACAATCACACAACATAATAGATGCCTAATTAAATCAACAATCCTTGTGGGAAGGCGGGCCCAGCCTTCACACAGAGATGTTGGAAATCACACACGTTAAAACACCGAGATTTGAAGTAACTCCTTGTATTAAAAAGGGCATATGAAACACGAAACCTCAATCACAGCTGATACAATAATTTAGTTAAATTTTCAACCCGTAGCTTAGAATAGATCCCCATATCTATACAATTTTAATCATAACATCCTATCGCTATTATTGGGCAGCCATGAAGATCTCTGATCTTTAGGATGCCTTAATTACAATAATTGTTACAGTCATGGTAGGATGAGAGTAGAAGATATAGGGAAGTTGTTATTCGACCCATAAATAATGATCTTGATTGATTGAGAAGATATCCCATAGATTACAGCTACTTTTGAGCAGCGATGCACTGTTTCCTCCTAATCTGTTGCAATCTGTTACAACTACCCTTGTATAGCTCCCATGGACTAATACACTGGAACCACGTTCTTTGGAAACAATGGAATGGATGGCGATTAGTTTTAGCAATGAATGTCCATCCCTCCTTTGGCATGTTTGGCCCGCTACACCTATATTTTCCATATCTCGAAATATCTTTATAAAACCATCATATGTTAGCATAAATTAATATGTATAGCATTGATTACCACAATCCTAAGCATTAATAAAATAAGACAATGATTAACCATACCTTTACGACTTGAGGGTTCATGTGAGGGAAAAACATCAGTTTAGCATGCAAAATAGGATAGGATAAGGAAAAAAGAGGAGGATAAGAGTGGTAAAAAAGGGGACATTTCTAGGCCCAACACTGAGGAGAATGACGTCTGTGTGAGTCAGGAATTCCTACGCACAAGTGAATGGGGAAAACACTGTTGCTTGCATGTGAGTGTAGAATGTGGTTTTCTTCCTCCACGTGAGGGAAAAATGAATGTGATATCCTACTTTGGCCATGCGTGTGGTCAAAGACTGACTGCCCTGTGAGAATTGATGGCTTCCCACACCTCCCAAGCCCCAAGGAAATTATAATGTCCCAAATTTTACATTGGGTCACAATGGCCCAATCACATTTTCCATATTCATGAAAGTTGTCAAAGGGATGCTAAAAGTCAAATAATTGCCAAGGTGGAAAATCACTAGTATCCTAGCTTGGGGGTGGAAGCTTTGATATTTGGAATAAGGGGGATAATAAATGATGTTTAAACATTAGAAGAGGATAAATATTTAATAATATATCTTATTAAATAAATACAATAGAAAAATGAAATGGCTATGGAGAATGGAGACACATGGAGACTATGGGGCCCACTCTAGCTAGAACTCCTATGTTAAATGGCATCCTCCTCTTGTAATTTTGAATATATGGAAAGCCTAATGTTTTGGATGGATTATGAGGTTAATATAATTTTCTGTATACTTAATAGGTATAATTTGGGATAAATTGTAAATTACATGGGAGAGGAAGAGCCAAATGGGAGTTTCATGAACACTTGGCTAGATTCCCCTTACATTTATGACATCTATGACACCAATGATGGAGATTCTATGACAGTTATGAAACAATTTAGATATGAAGACTGACATACTGAAATAATGACATGTCAGTCCTGAATAGAGCAGCCTAGAGGTCGAATTTGGGAGTTGGAGAAGGCCAAGAGGCCCCTACTCAAATTTGGGAGAAGATGGAAGGTGAAAAGAGAGGCCACATGGCATAGCATGAGCAGCCACACCAATTCGACTTCGATTTGGAACATTATAAGACCAATAATTTTTATAAAATACAGGTATCAACCATGAGAAGAGGCTTTTGATCATTTGTGAATTGTGAGAACTAGTGGATGACTAGTTTTTTTGCTTAAGCCAATTTCGAGGGTGAAAGATTCCCATCCTATTTGGTGTTTGAAGAGGCCATTCAGGTCTTTAATGGAGCTACAATGGATTATTATTTGCAGGTGCAAGCTACAATAATTTCATGGACATCTCAATATCAGCTTGTTCTTCCATTCATCTCAAGTTTTCTCACCATATTTCAGCTCTATGGAGTGAGGCGCACTTGGTGAGCTATTCATCTCTTTGAGGGAGATTCTATTACTCCAGTATTTTGTATTATTTTTTAAATGATCTATTATTTAAGTTCAGAAATCTCTCAGGTATAAAATCCAATATATCTCATGTATTATTGTCCAATATTGAAGAAACAGTGCCATTTCCCTAATACCATGTTGTAAACTCTTGTAATATTGATGGATTCGAATGGATGTATGAACTATTGATGATTTATGAATGAATGGACTGTAATTAAAATATATTATGGGTTTCATGGTCTGTAGCTGAGAATTTTTTTCCATTGGGTCAATTTTCCTAGAATTTGGGGAAAACTACATCTCATTTCCCCAAGGGTCCAAAACTAGTTTTTTCATATCTAATTGAATGAAGTGAAAAAAGCCATGGGAGTTCATTTGGTTATGCATATGAGTCTCTGATAATGTTTTATACACATCCCAATTTTAGAATTTTAGTGATTTTATGTATATTTGGGAAGCGATTCCGGCAATTACCCGAGAGGGATTTGAGCCCCAAAATTGCTAGTATATTCATCTATCTTATTCAGAATTTGATATAGACTTGCAGAACTGATTGGAGGAGCATAATACATCCCTGAACATAATAATTAATTTTTTATATCATTAATACACTTTATCTAAATATTTGGAGCAATTGGGCTGATTTGGAGACCAAGACACTAAAACTAGTCAAGAGCCAAAATTGTGAAAAAATTGGAAAATTGGGCATTTTAGTAAAAATTCCAAAAAGGGGACATACAGAAATAACTGCCCGACTAACTTTTGGAGAAATTTAAATGGATGGATAATAAGACAAGAAAGGTGGTATACAAATGATGGATTCTCTTTTTTACTCTTGGATTTTCCCCATTGGCTCAAAGATTAAATATCCGCCCCCCTTATCCTTAGGAAATCATGCCGCCATCTCATTATTTGTTGCATTGACATCACTGGTTGTGGGTATTTTAATTAAACTGCATATGTACATGATGACCAAATTTATAATGTGCCTAGCTAGAACAAAATACCATTGACACCGATCTAATTTCTGGCCATAAAATACTAAATCGATGGTGGGGCCTTTTCCTAGAGCTCCACACCATGATTAATTACAATATATACATCATATATATTTTAATGCAAACGAGGTTAAAATTGGGGTGTTACAATTTAGTTGAAGAAGATAACATTTAGTTCAAGTCATTTATCATCTAGTTAAACATTTAAATAAAGGACGGAACATATCTTGTGCATGCAAGAGTAACTAAAGTGTTAGTTCGACACAAGATTTTAGGAGGGAACTAATCATTGCATGAGAGGAGTTCTAGTGCATGCTACTCCTAGTGAATGCACCATGTATGGATCATAATGTGTTTACTGAACCTCAAATTCACCCCCTTCTGCATTCTAGGTTTTTTGTCTTGTTATTAATATATGAAGCATGTGGAAGTTCAATACAGTTACATACTATTCTTTTTGCAGAGTTTCATTGGATCCCTCCTCTCTACTTCTAGGGTGATATCCCTTATGGAGAAATCTTCTTATGTGTTGTAAATAATTCTCTACAAATCTATTTATCATACTCAACTTAATTGTATCTTATGGTTGATTATTTTATGTGTTTGATTTATTCTTGAGATTCATATGTGGTTGATTTAGAGATTCACAGATGGATGATATAAAGTTGATTATGTTCCTGAAATAAAGTTTCTTATGTGGCTGATTTAAAGTTTCATAAAGTGCTAAAATTGTTTGATAAAAGTTTTAAAGTTCAAGAATCCCCCATTTTTCTCAAACATTCACAATTTTGATGCATGCACCAACCCCCTCATGCTCACCTTTCCCATGCCCTGTCTCAAAATAGTTCCAAATATGTTTCACAATGTATATTTTGTGCAAAATACTCAACCATTGGAATGCACATGCATTTTTTAATTGGAATACACAACCATCTGACCATATCCAATGTCGATATATTTGTATATATTTCTCTCCTTCAAGTTTTCATAAAAAATTTGAAAGAAATGCTGCACATAATGTAGGTCATGGAACATGTCATCACTTAAGTAGAAGTTTGTCTCTTTCACTATTATCCTCATGTCTTTGTTGATGGTTGACCCATTACTATATGCAGTAATTGATATGTACCATTCTGATAACTAGATATGAATGATAATACTGGATCTAGATCTCATTATGTGCTTGAAGTGTGTAGTTATCAATAAAATATACAGTCGATAGTATAGAACCTGCATGAAAGGT
>LPNX011186984.1:0-36499 GCA_001517045.1 Pseudotsuga menziesii | reverse complement strand
GAGAGAGAGAGAGAGAGATGGAGGGAGGTGGGGGGGTTAGGGGCGGCATGGGGATAGAGAGAGAGGAAAGTGGGTTAGGCGCAAGGGAATAGTGGAGAGAGATATATAGAGTGGGAGGGGATAATTTGGGGTGGGAAGGAGAGGGGTTAGAGAGATATATGGAGAGAGGGTAAGGGGGTTAGAGAGAAGTGGAGTTAGGGGGAAATGGAGAGATAGGTGGGGTTAGAGGGAGAGATATAGAGAGAGAGGGAGAGAGAGGGAGAGAGAGGGGGGGTAATTAGAGAGTTGGTGTGTTAGGATCAAAGGGATAGAAACTGGGCATTAGAGAGATAGATATGTGGACATGGAGAGAGGGGAGGTAACATGAGAGGGATAGAATTGGATAGGGAGAGATAAAATGGGCAGGGTGGGAGTGATTAATGGAGATATTCTGGGAGGGATATGCTAGGAAATGGTGGGAGGGAGAGAGAGAGGGGTAGGATATGAGAAATATATAGGAAGATATGTTGAAGGGATATATTGGGAAATGGTGGGAAGGAGGGAGAGGTGTAGGGTGTGAGAGATAGACAAGGATATATGTAGAAATATAATGTATGTGTGTTTTTATTTTAGTAATGTGTGTGTGTTATTTTTTGAATAATAGCATACTGAGTGCATGTTTTAAATTCAAAAAGTTTGTTGAGATTTACTTTTTCCATCAATGTTGTGGGTAAATTATACACTTTGGTTTAAGGTTCGTACTATATAAACCTGTAGGTTTATCCTGCAAAAAACAAAACATGTCCATTTTCATTTCCATGTTTTTCAACCTTGAACCTGCATATGTTCTGTGTATTTGTTTCTAATGAAATTGCGCACACTTATAGAGATTTCTTTGTGCATGTGTGTGCATGTGTGTGTGTGTGTGCATGCACACACACACACATAATATATTGCTTTTTATTGTTTTATTTATTTTGATTTGGTCATATGTCAAATTTCTAAAAAGTATAGGTCTCTTATTTTCATTGTTTTTTTTATTGGTTCACCTATTTTGAAAAAAAAAATAACCTACATAAGTACATATGAATACCTACACACTAAAAATAAAAATAAAAGCGAGTTCATTGATTGTGTTAAGGCCCTTATAAAGGGGCATAATGCTCTGCCTCATTCCAACACTCCACTAACTTTATTAAATTTAAAGAATAGAAAATTAACATTGAAAATGATGGGGAAATAGCACAACATGAGAATCGCCAATTATCTAGAACTCAACAATTTGTTTTTCAAAAAAATCTATTGTTTACATACAAAACCCAGGTCCTAATGCGAACATATGCATTATGTTTTAGAAAATAAGTAATGGACGAACTTTCGGAGAACACCATTTTCTTGGATTTATACTAATGTTCGAAAAATAAAGATAATGACAACAAATGCTATATTATGAATAATAAATATATTAATTGAATCTTTGACACATTTTTTTATCAAATATTTATATGTTCATTTTTAATTCTTTAGTAATAATAAAAGACACAGTGTTCTAAACATGCTATGATTTAGAATTCTTTTAGTCATACTTTCCCAATCATGTTTTTTCCAATATAATTTAGTAATTAAAAATTACAATTTGATCAAAGTTTTTATATAATTTGAGTAATGAAAAAGTCCAAAACTTATAAGTTTAGACTACATATAGTAATATGAAGTATTTTATCTTTAGAATTAATTTCATTTAAAGAATGGATACAAAATTATGATAATGATGATTGTTATTAACTTCCATTAGGACCAACTTTGATCTATTAGACCTTAAAGATGTAAGGAATCACTTAATTTTCTTAATATTTTTTTTTTGCTTGGAAATATTTAAGAGAAACATTATCAAATCAACATACTTCCGATGAGTTGAAAGGTCACTATCGTAGAATATGTTTTGAAATTGAGTTATATGTGACTTTGGTTCTCATCTTAAATTCTCTTAGTGTCACAAAGATATACATTCTTTGGTCCTAAATCTTTTTAAGAATTTCCCAACGCCCTTACAAAAGTAAATAAATCATTTGGTTTTCTTAAGAATTTTATTTTTACGCTTGCGAAAGGTTTAAGGTAAACATTATCAAATCACCATAGTTACAATGAGTTGAAAGTTAAGAAGGTCACTATTTAGAAACTATTTTGAAATTGAGCTCTATGGGAATGTGATTTTCATCATCAATTCTCCTAGTGCCACAAAGATACAAATTATTTGGTCCAAATACCTTTCACGAATTGTCCAACACCCCTATTTCACTATGAAGCTCATGAAAGTTTGTTCTTATTTTAACAATGTTTATTTTCTTCTCTACTTTTGATCTTCTTAATTAGGGTTGATCACAACCTTAGAGTATGTAATTTTTCTCTTACTCTCCCCTTATCCTTTATTTTTATATTGTATCACAACTTTCACTAAAGTTAAATGTAATAATACTTCTAATATTATAACAATTATGTAAGTGACTACCCCCTAATATATCTTTTTTAGTAGGTGAGATACATAAATGCATAGGTTGGTATAAAGACGGCATGCCTTGGATACTATAAGGAGATCGTTAATAGTAATGTAGAATATCAAAAGTATCTTTGTTTTAAATAACTTGAAGAAAAATATTAATATTTCCAAGATAATAATGAATTTTCCTGAGCTTCATAGTGAAACAAGGAAATATACAATTCCTAAAAAACTCTAGGTGGAAAGGGTTTTCCATATCTTCCAAACTATGGATGTTAAGGAAGTTTCATAGTTTTTCATCATCGCCATATTTGTCAAACTATGAGTGTTGAGGAAGTTTCATAATTTTGTCGATGTCGGTGTCGCTGCCATCGTCGTCGTCTCCTCCATAGGCGCAGTCGTCGCCAATTCATGGTTTAAAAGTATATAAAAAAAATATTTAAATAATTAATTAATTTTAATGTTTACTTAAATAAATCAATAAGTTTGTATGCCAGTTTATATATGCATGTTGCGGCCAGTTTTATTGAATGGGACAAAATGAGGTCTATCACTTTGGGACACAATACAATTATGGATATCTTTTTGGTTTTTTTTTGGAAAACACTTGTGGTTGTTTTCACTTGGACATGTTCATGGTTTTCTTTCCAGTACTACTCGGTTGGACTTTGGTTGGCTGAGAGTTGATACTGTTTATTTTTTTGATATTGTAAGCTATGGGTCCAAAAATAACCAGCTCATACTATGTTGATACTTTATACTCTATTTACTTTTATATGCAGAAATGTATATCTACAAAATGTAATTTTGTTTCTCTTCGGATGATATAAAATTATGTTTTTTTTCCAAGGAAAAAAAAACAATATTATAATTAAATTTTTTAATTTGGTTATAAAAAAACGATAATATAACTAAATTTTAAATTTTATTTTGAAAATTAAAAAATAGTAAAATTAATTATTTTTTATTTTTAGTTAAATAAAAGAATACTAATCTTATTAAAAATATTTATTTAATTTTATATTAAATTATATCAATTTGGTTGATAAATTGTCCACACTATCTCTTGAATTTGAGAAAGTATTAATTTAATTTTATATTAAATTTATATGGATTGGATTGATAAATTGTCCACTCTATGTGTCCAATTTGAGGGTTTTAATACCTCTTGGTCTTAGTTCACTCACTTGCAAATCTATTAAATGAAGCAAAAGGTTCTTAGGATGAATGAAATGTGTTTATACCAGCATAGATCTAAGAAAGAACATTAGAGGATCTCTCCCATACATAGTTTTAAAACCATGTGTAAGGCCCTCCTAAAACCATGGGTTATTTAGGAATCCTTGCACATGGTCTTAAAACCATTTGCAACGACCTCCTAAACCATGTACAATAAAACCATGGGCTCTTTACGAGGCCTTGCACTGTGCATGACCAACATTTTTTTTGCCTATAATTCAATTTTTTATTTTTTTTTTGGCCCATAATTACATTTTTATTTTTTATTGTTTTGTTAGGTAGGAACATTACAACATCTTCGCCATATTAGATTGTTTTTGTGGCCGACATTTATTTTGGAGGATAATTAACAAATTTATTTTTTATGGCCGACATTTATATAACTTTATGTAATGTTACATAACGTTACAAGATCTCCCCCATATTGGGCTATAGAGCTAACCAACCTAGATCCAAATCCTAGGCTCTATCAAGCGCCGAGAGGGATCAAATATTCGAGTTGCAAACCTCTCCTTGAATAGCTCCTTGAGTGCAATAACTGAGAAGAGGTTTGCACCTCAGGAGATTTGATCCATCTCGACGCTTGATAGAGCCTAGGATTTGGATCTAGGTTGGTTTCAGTTTTGGGCAGTGACACAAAACTGGAGTTTGGTCAACATTGTAAGGAAGAGGTTTAGTTGAAAACACAAATAGAGGATTATCTATTAAATACCTTGGCACAAGTAGCAATATCTGAAGTAAATAACATGATAATCAATTAAAATAATTATCTATTGTCATTAGAGGGATCAAATCCACTCATGAATTAGAGGGATTGGTCTACCAATCATTCTTAAGAGTGAAATGTGTAATTATTTTTTGTCATTAGAGGGATCAAATCCACTCGGTAATTAGAAGGATTCTCCTACCAATCATTCTTAAGAGTTAAATTTGTAAGTAATTGTTTTCAATGTCTATGTATGAATTAGAGGCATCAAATCAACTCAATAATTAGAGGGATTCCCCTACCAATCATTCTCAAGAGTGAAATGTTCAATTAATTATTTCAATGTCTGTCTTTTCATTTAAATGGCTCGCTACTTCTCTTGCGTGTCATCTCCTTAATAAAAAAGCATCATTAATTTTCACTCATTCATTCAACATACCATAATAAGATTTACCTAAAAATAAATAATATTAATGGTGATTTTATAATGCCTTAAAATGTTTACTTATTAATATGTAAGGATTTTAGTGAAAAACAAATAATGCAACTGATTTTATTAATAGGTTAAAACATGTATTATTAATTTGTGAATTTACATAAAAACAAATTTATAGAAAATTAGAAATAATGTTATCAATGGTTTACAATGTTTTATTTAGAAATTAATGTAATAAGAAAAAGATGTTGCATGATATTAATAGAATATTAATTTAAATTTAATATATATATACTCAATCCTTCCTGTCTAGTCTATTTTTTATGGAAATTAAAATAAATAAAAAATAAAAGGAAGAGAAGAGAAAATGCAAGTCTTAATTTTTAGTTCAAGCCGAAATTATGGTCATGTCCAGAGCGGCTCCCATAGCTGCAGAGGATAACATCGTCGTCTAAATCATACAGTGAATTTGATGTGCAGTAGCGGAAGCTTCATGATAATTAAGGGATGCAGAAATTACATTAGCCTCTTGCACACTCTGCATGTTAGCGGCCAACCTTGGTTCTGCTTCTCGGGTTGTCAATCTCAATTGCATCTCTTCTACTTTGTTGTGGAGATGGTTGATTATTCCAAAACAGCATCTCAATTGCATACACTATGTTGTTCACTTCCGCGCCTCTCTTCTCCATCGATGTTCTGCAATATAATTCATAAATTGTGTTTGTGATAAATTTCTACTTCTGGCCTTGCCTTTGCCGGGTGCTCTTGCAGGCAGGTCAACACATTAATATAATAATCGAAAACATTTTTCCTTTTCGGGAGGACCCTGCAAGGTTGTTTGTGTGCTTGCAGGAAGGTCAACACATTAATATAATAATCGAAAACGTTTTTCTTTTTCAGAAGGACCGTGTAGGGTTTTTTTGCCCAATAGTGCCTCCTGCTCCTGTGTCTCATGAAGCAAGCTATTCTCATACTTCATAAATATATTACCATTGATGATTTTTTTGTTTAAATTATAAAATAATAATAAATAATTAAAGTTACTATTAATCTCATATTTTTCCGAAACCATTAAAAAAAACATAAAAAAGATGAAAGAAATATGGATGAGTGTACATTAATGATGGTTCTTATTTATTCAAGCATTTTGCATTTAAATTTTTTTTACATATTTGATCATAATATAACATTTTGACGTCACCTTTAATGGTTCTCATTCAAACATTTTTCATTTTAAATTTCTTTTACACATTTGAACATAATATAATCCTTGTGGTGTCACCCCAAATGACAATATTTTGTGTTCAAAATTTGAACGTTACACTCCGAGAAAACTTTTCGAGGTGTAGGTAAACAACAATACAATAATATGAGAACATGTTTGGAGATGCAGGTAAACAAGAATACAATAATATCTAGTTGCCGGTCGTAAACAGTAAAATGTTATTACAGAGATCATAATTTCGCCAGCAACCACGACCAATTAAAATTATATATAGATGGATTCAGTGAATATATCAATATGGTGTTCTGAGTTGGATGATCAATAAAGAATGGATGAATGTTTTAAAAAGTGATTTGAATTTGTGATATTTATTAACAGCATGTCTTTTATATATGTGAATCGTCCATGTTATTGTTAATACAACATTGTTTTTTCTTATCGAATTCATGTGCAAATGCATGCGAATACATGGTATCTTTCTCTTAAATCATTTTTTAAGCATGTTCGCCAGTAAATGCTTAAGATGAGATGTGGGAAAGAAGTAGGTTTTGTGGGAAAGAAGTAGGTTTTTTGGGTTTGATTTATTTATTAGTGGTTTGTGTTTTAGAGCCTAATATTTGAGTGAAAATCTTGTTTTGTTTGTTTGGGCAAGTGGATAAAAATAATTTTTTTCCAATGAAATAATATCAATTTTTTAATATATCTAATTTTTAAATATTCATTAAATTTTGGTGCATGATTCTGTAACCTATTTCATATATTTTTTATCATCATGATTTTCTGAAAGATGTCTGGCTACTCGTTTCTTTATTATTGTTGGATAATAACTCCCGATTCAATTTATTTCATAGCCAAAGCATTTATTTATACATTTACAATGAATCTTGGGATTACACATCCGAGAGTCTCTTTAGGTTCCTATTATTTACACTAACGTATAATCCTGACGGATTATATTCCAACAATCCCCCCCTTAATCCGAAGGGGTGTTAGTAAGTCTGAGCATGTTTCTGAATCTTTCAAACTTTTCTCGTCCAAGCGCTTTGGTGAAGATGTCTGCAACTTGATCATTTGTGGAACAATGTCGAAGATGGACTGTCTTGGCCTCTACATGATGTTGAATCAAATGATACTTTGTGTTGATGTGTTTGGTTCGATCATGGAATCTGGGATTCTTAGCCAGCTTGATTGCAGAAGTATTGTCGATCAATAATGGAGTGGAGTTCTCTTGTTTTTCTTGCAGATCTTCAAGTATCTTCCTGAGCCATACTATTTCTTTCATTGCTTCAGCTGCAGCCACATATTCTTCTTCTGTTGTTGAATCTGCCGGAACTGACTGTTTGCATGATCTCCATGAGACAGATGCTGATCCAAGACTCATAGTGTATCCAGAAGTTGATACTCCCTGTCTCCTTATCGCCATCAAAATCTGAGTCTGAGCACCCAATAAGTTTGAAGTCATCCACTTTAGATTACTTGATTCCAACGTCTTGAGTCCCCTTCAAGTATCTTAGAACTCTTTTTGTAGCTGACCAATGTCCTTCACAAGGTTTATGCATGAACCTTGAAAGTATGCCAACAACATAAGAAATATCTAGTCTAGTTGTTGTAAGGTAGATAAGACTTCCTACAAGTTGTCGATACTTGGTCGTATCCTCAAATTCTTTTCATTTGCTTGATGTGACCTTCATTTTCTGTTCCATTGGAGTAGAGATAGGGTTGCATTCTATCATGCAAAATTTGTTTAGTAGTTCTCCAACATATTTTTTCTGAGATAGGAATATGTACTTAGGATGTTGAGTGACTTCAATTCCTAAGTAATAGTGGAGATGTCCCATATCTGTCATTTCAAAGATCTTTTTCAAATCTTTCTTTATGGATGCTATATAGCTCTCATTGTTCCCTTTCATCAAAAGATCATCTACGTACACCACAAGATACACAACAGATCTTCCAAATTTCTTTATAAACAGTTTTGCATCATCAAGATCAAAATGTTCGAAATATAACTTCAAAAGATGCTCGGTTAATTTTTCATACCATGTGCGAGGCGCTTGTTTTAGGCCATACAAATATTTGACAAGCTTGCATACCTTTTGTTCTTTTCCTTTCACAACAAAGCCTTCTGGTTGAGAAATGAAGACATTCTCTTTCAAGTCTCCATTCAAGAAAGTAGTCTTCACATCCATCTGATGAACTTTCCACCCTTTCTAAGCAGCTAAAGAGAGTAAGGTGCAGATGGTAGCCCATTTTGCTGTAGGAGAAAACATTTCTTCATAGTCAATTCCTTCTTTTTGTGTATAGCCTTTTGCTACAAGCCTCGCGTTGTGCTTGTCAAGTGAGCCATCTGATTTGTATTTGTTCTTGTACACCCACTTGCAGCCAATTGGTTTGGTTCCAACTGGAGGGTCAACCAGCTTCCAAGTTCCATTCTTCATGAGTGCATCATACCCATTCTACATAGCTTCTTTCCAGTCAACTCGAGTAGAAGCTTCTTCAAAGGAAGTTGGTTCAAAGTTAGCAGATAAATTAAATTCACAATCAAATGATACATCCATGTCATCACCTGAATTATCTACTTCTCCTCCATCTTCATGTCTTTTCGAACTTCTCGTTCCCGTCTTTCCAACTTCATTCGGATGGACACTTTCAAGTGTCTTTGTGGCCCATTTAGGAATCTTCCATGATGGTCTTGGTTGATCAGCTGGTGTTGCTTCATCATTGATTGAGAGTCTTCCAATTCTCTCAATCACATCATCTAGTTGAACCTCTTGTTTAGGTGAATTAGCTGGAACTTCTTCATGCGGGGGAGTTGGTGCTTCATATGGAAATTCCAAAGGTTGATCCAGAATAGGAATCCCCCCTTCAAGGTTTGGAATTTCATATTCATTTTCAGAATATTTCTTTGGATGAGGATATTTTTCCAAATGATCAAGCTGTCTCTCAATGGACTGGTCATTTTTATTAGTTTCAAGAAAAATGACATCTCTGGAAATAACAAACTTCTTGTTTACCTCATCATACAAACGGTATGCCTTGGAGTATTCTTCATACCCCAAGAAAATGCATTTTCTGCTTCGAGCACCAAGCTTGTTTCTTTGATCCTTTGGAATCAAGGAATAACAGGTGGAACCAAAAACTCTGAGATGCCTGACTGAAGGGAGATGGCCAAACCACATTTCATGTGGAGTCTTGTTATCAAGAGCATTTGAGGGACTTCTGTTTCTCAAATAGGCTGCACATTTCACTGCATCACCCCAAAACATTAGTTTTACATTCTTGAAAAAGATCATTGAGCGTACCATATTCATTATGTTTCTATTCATTCTTTCTGCTACACCGTTTTGTTGAGGATTGTAGGGAACTATAGTCTGATGTGCAATTCCATGTTGGTGAAGATAATCTTCAAAATCATTTGAAGTGTATTCTTTCCCATTGTCAGCACGAAGTGTACCAATTTTGGATTGTGCTTGTTTTTCTATCAATGCATGAAAGTCCTTGAATGTTTGAAATGCTTTTGATTTTGTCTTTAAATAGTAAATCCAGCACATTCTTGAGTAGTCATCAACAAAGGTCATAAAATACTTATTCCCATTGGCAGAAGGATTTGGCATTGGGCCACATAAATCAGAATGCACTAATTCTAATTTCCTACTTGCTCTGAAATTAGATTCATGGAATGGCAGCTTACTGTGTTTCCCTAATATACATGCATCACATTTTCTCTTATATTTGGGAATGGTGGGCAAACCAAATACACCATTCTTTCTCAACAAACGAAGACTGTTATAATTCAAATGACCAAATCTTGCATGCCACAATAAACTTGATGACAAATTACCTTCTCCATGCTGAGAAAAGTAGGCATAGTTCTGAACTCTTGCAGATGAACCCTTTAGCTTCAGCAGCTTCCCATCTTCATATCCATATCCATTCATGATGACTTGGTTGTCAGAGGACTTTCTTATTTCTATGATTCCATCAATCATGTGGATGGAATGGACTTGCTATCGAATCTCCACCAAGGACAACAAGCTTCTCTGCAACTTTGGAAGATAAAGAACATTCTTCAACAAGAAATAAGGGAATCCAGGCATCTTCAGCCGAATGGTGCCCATTCCCTTTGGTTTCAGACTTGACTTATCTGCAAAGTAAACTATGCCATTTATTGTTTCATTAAGTTCTTCAAAACAGTCTTTTCTAAAAGTCTTGTGTGATGTTGCACCAGTATCAAGCAGCCAACAATCTTTGTAAGATGAAAGTGAAGTCATTTCATTAATACCAAGATTACAATGTGCAACAATACAATGAGCAGAATCTGAAGATTTACTACCATCTTGGTTTTTATTGTCATCTTTCTTCTAGTTATGTCTGTCTTTGATGGAGTCCCATGAAGCCCAACACTGATATGTTGTGTGTCCAATCTTTCCACAATGCTTGCACTACAAATCTGATCTTTTGTTGGAGTTGTTTCTGCCTCCTCTACCTCTAAATTTTCTTCTTCCTCTGCCTCTCTCTTTACCAGAGAGAGTGGCACCAACTACAGATGCTATAGATTGCATATTTTCCAACTGCTAGTGTAATTTACAATAATGAACTTAATATGACAAAGAGAATGAGATAATAGAAAAATAATAACCTTGTAGGTCTACAGCCTCTGCCAAGGTGATTTACAATAAGTTCATTTACAGAGAAAATATGTTGTCAATAAGTTCATAAGTAAATTTTTAGCACTAGAATAACTACTCATCAATACGCCAAAGGAAATAGCATTGTTTGTGAACTGTCACAAAATATAGGGCTTTGAATAGCACCAGTCAACGATCTCAGCTATATGAAAGAAGCAGGTCTAAGTCTCTGCTACTTTTTTTTTACAATAAGGTCTATGTAGAATTACAGCTGCACTAGCTAGAAACAATGTCTTAATAAGCTCTATTAACTATGCAGGTATATGTCACTGCCATAGTATTTACATCAAACTAAAACAATTTTGCAATAGTACAGTTTATATGGTAAGTGCGCAGACTTCACAATGACCATACACAATTATGTAGCACTCTCTTTACAACTTCATATTCAAAATAGAGGTACAACTCACCATATGGGGTCGCAGTCACTCCATGCACAGGAATTAGGTCAAAAAATAGGGTTATGCACTTCACGAGAAAAACTAGGGTTTTTGTATTTCCAATGACCAATTTCAATACTGAATAAAGTGTATTACCTCCACACAATTGACCATGAGCATGATTCCTTAGCACATTCAATTCAATTTTACAGCGTCCATGGGCCCATCCCACCAATCATACTTCACGCATATGATAGAAGGCATGAGTCTTTACATCTATATCTTTTTAGCTCTCAGGAATGAAATCAAAGTTTCAATACAGAAGTCACGGGCCTCTTCAATAAGTAGCACCCATCTCATTGAGATCACGGGTTCCACATGGAGGTCGCTCAAAGTAGAAGATACAATCTCATCAGTGATCTTCAGTCTTCAAAGCGATCACAACAGCAAGACAGTTTCAATCTTCTTGCAAATGAAATAGCATGAGTCTTCATCCTTATATCATTGTTCTCCAACAAGCTTGCAGCAATAAAGTAACAATGCGGCTTCAATTCGCAGAAAAGAAACTCTTCACGCAACAGCTCCTCCACAATGTGAGTCTTCAGCTATAGATTTTCCACCAGCAATCTGAATGAAAATGTTTACAGACTCCACATAGTTCCACTCAAAGGTGTGAACAGTCTTCAGTCACCGGGATTCAAAGGATTCATAGCAACAAGACTTTCACTCTTCAGGAAAACGAAAAAACATGAGTCTTCAATGAACTCGCAACAACAAGAATCACCATAGCTTCAAACTTCAACACAGAGGTCACAACAACTATTTTGTTCACATCACGCAACCCAAACGCATATTTTCCTGAAGTCACATCCACAGTCTCTTCATTCTTCATGAATTTAGCAGAGTGGCTCACGTCACTCCATGTTTGGACACAGACCCAACACAGTTCAAGATCACGGGTGGAGGAGACCGCAACATCCAAGTATGTACATGGATTGCGTACTCATAGCAATAGATACACAACGCTCACGGGATTAGGGTTTCGCAAAACGCAGTCTCAATGCAGAGATCAGATGCTTCACGGAGTCTTCACAAGGTTAGGGTTTCACGCACAGTGGGAGCACTCTCAAACAAAAAAAATGGAGGAGTCTCTACAAAATCGCAGCACAAAAAAAACTCAACGTGAAGGAATGTGATTCTACCTCAGGAAACAGTCCTCAGCACGCGTAGCTCCAGCGTTGGGTGATTATCATACAAAATTCCACAACATAGTTCTAGAATTGTAACACATACAATGAATGTATGCAGGCTGGCAGGATAAACGCTCAGATGTAGACTGACAAAGGGAAAAATGGAGGTCTTCTGGCAGGTAGAATGGTAAGCATGCAGGCTGCCGGGACTGAAACTTAACAGCAGGAGTTATGGCAGGTGGTGCTCTGATACCACTGTTGGATAATAACTCCCGATTCAATTTATTTCATAGCCAAAGCATTTATTTATACATTTACAATGACTCTTGGGATTACACATCTGAGAGTCTCTTCATATTCCTATTATTTACACTAACGTATATTCCTGACGGATTATATTCCAACAATTATGATTAAGCTCAAACGATCATACGAATACTTCCATGTAATTATAACTATAATGGTTCTTTGAACGTGCTTCTTGAGCAATATTTGTTGTTTTTTAATAAAATTCTACAGTGTTGACAGGTCGTAGAAGTGGCGAAGAAGCAAGAACGAATGTAAGTTGATGGTGTTTTTTAATTAAATTCTAGAGTGCTGACAGGTCGTAGAAGTGGTGAAGAAGAAAGAAGGAATATAAGTTGATGGGGTTGTAGTTAATGGCGGGAATGAGTTTCGTAGAAAATTGGGTTTAGATGTCTTCGTGGCTTTGAAATTGTGGAATCACAATGAGCATGAAATAGTGTATAGGAATCATCATGAACTATCACTCAAACAAATGGAAACTGAACAGAAACTTGCCATCTCTCGCCTATCATGAACAGGTACAGGTACATGTGCTTTTTTTTTTAACTCCTGTTATCTCTATGGTTGTTTCTCATTTTTATCCTAGGGTTTTATATTTTTTATTTTTTGCCTAAGGTTCTTAGTTCATAAACCTAGTTTACCTTATTCTTTTCTTTGTACCTTTCTGTGTCATGATTTTTAATATGGTTTTCTCTTTGAAAGCTCAAATCCTTTATCTTTTAAAGTTATGGGTTTGCATTAAAACAAGAGATTTTATGAAAATCAAGCATAAACTTTGTTATGTAAACTGGCAGCATATATTAGAAGGAATTGCAGCGCTACCATTGGTTTGATTCATGATATTGGTTTAATGCTTTTGTTTACATAATGATGGAGTGAAAGTACATGGATAGATTGAACACATGGCGAAGATTGTACACATGGCAAGGATGGTACTATGATTTAATGCATTATGATTATCCTTTGAAGGCATATCTGAATAATGTATGAACCTATTGATCGTGCCATGCTCTGTGCTTTCATAGGTGTTTTGTATGAGTTCAAGGCATTTGACATTATTAAACATGATGGACATATGGTACCAATGTTGATATTGACATGTTAATATCATATTAAACATGTTTAATGCTGCTTTATCGAATTACATTAGGTCTGCATGGTTTGTATTATGTGAAATTTGCAGAATGCCGAAGGTAGCAATGGATGAAAATGCAGATACTATGGTGAAAAGGAGGCGAGGAGGTTTAATCTGTAGACTTGAACCAGATAATACACAATGGATAATGTAATTTCCAAGATCAGCTCAGTTAATGAGAAACGCTGGTTGGTTTCTCTTTTGTGAAAAGTTACAAGGTTATAATATATAGGTGACTCGGGCTTTCATTAAAAATTACATAAATGGAGTGGTTGAGTTCAAGAATTTGAGGGTTACAGTGGATGAAGAATCTATTGCAGAAGCAATAGGGGTTCCAGTGCAAGGAGAGAAGTGGTTCAAGCAGCAAGATTTTGAGGGAAATTATGGTGAATTCCTGTTGCGAGGGTTTGAGAAACTCGACTAGAAAAATGGTATTCATGTAAGTAAAATCAAACCCAATTGGAAATTTCCATTGGAAATGGTTCGGAATTACATAACCTATAAAGGTTGCTATGATAGAATCCTCAAGTGTCATTTGAGATTGTTAATGCATATTAATGGGAGTTTAAAACTTAATCTTCCATTTTATTTGTTAAAAAGCCTGCAAAAGATGCTCACATGGGTTCAAACCCATCCAAAACACACTGCTCATTTTATATATCACCAGGGTTTAATCAAGTTGTTGTTGATTTCACAATTGAGTAAAGAAGGACGGAGTTGGGAGAGTTTTTTGTCTGAATTAGGGTTTGAAGAGGAGGTCAAAGAAAAAGGAAAAAAGGCAGCAAAGGATTTGAATCAGCAAACGAAAAATCATGAAGAACATACTGAACATCTTCCAGAAGAAGGAAAATATTTCATAGAAGAGCCAAAGCAAATGAATAACTTATTTCCAGAAACTTCAGCTACAGATGAAACAACAAGTAGTTAAAAGAAGATCATAAAAACTTTGATACATTAAGCATGGTTATAAAAAATATAAATTCAAAGAAAGAAGAACAAATTCAGGTTTTAAATCAGTTAAAAGCCCAAGACTAGGCTAAGGAGCAGGATGGAGGCATAAATGGAACTAATACATAATTCTGTGGGGAGAAATAAATATTGTGGAAAGCTTGTGATTGTAAATGATTCCTTCAGTGAGGAAAATATACATGTGTCCAAGGAGCAGTACTTTCTTGAAAATGAAAACTTCATTGATCTTCAGGGTATTTCAGGATGTATACCTGAAATTTTTTGCATGAGTAAACAAGTATATTATGAAAATTGTTCAAACTCAAAATCTATACAAGAAGATGAAGTTCTTATGGGTGAAAAGGAGGCTGAGATAGTTCCAGAGTTAAATCATATTAAAAATTCTTTACAGACATATAAGGAATAGACCAAGTTTTTGCAAAATATCAATGAAAAACTGATGACTACAAATAAAAGGCTACGAGAAGACTTGGAGGAAAAAGAAACTAATTATCAAAAGTTGCTTTTAATATCCAAAGATATCTTGAAGGAGAAGAGAGCTATCTAGAAGCAATACGAGCACATGAATACCCAGAGCAAAGAAGCGCATAATGAAATGAAGAATAAGAATGTTGAATATGCCAGGTTACAGAAGAGATCCCAGGTTTTAAGTGATCTGACTATTTTAGCAAAAGCTTCTAAGAGTCTTTAGATGACAAAGACTTAGGATGATAGTTAGTTTTGAAAGTGATTAGAATTTGATAGATGTCCATTATTATTCTATTTTTATTACACATGTATTAAGTCCGATTTTGAAGATCTGAGACTTTTCTATTTTTGAAGAGTTTGATCCATGAAAATAGGATCTAATGATTGTTTCAAAAACTCAAAAGTTTTGTATATAATATCTAGCAGTTAAATGTGGTAGGGGGTTCGGATCATAGATGGGAATCCAGTTTTGAATATGAACTATAAGACATAAATACTCTTTGCATCTTTAATACAGAACTTACTTTGATATGATTATGATCATGAGCTTGTTTTGTTTTCCTTTATGAATTGTATTTTTATTATGATTTTATATTGTGTATGGTCATCTTAAAATCCATTGCAAGATTCTTATGATAATGTGCAGTTACCATTAAATACTTGGTGACAGAACCAAGTTCATTTCATAAATTCATGCTCGTAATCCCTTCTGTTATTGAATTTTGTATCTTACTTTATGTCATGTAGTTCTGTGATGGTCATTTGATTTCCCAGTACCTTTGATTACAAATCAGCTCTGTTTTAATTTTTATTCATTATATTAAATTATCTTAAGATTTCTCTGAGCTTGAACCCCAATAGTCTAGGTTCAACTTTAGGGATAACATCTTCTGGTGCCGTTGTCAGGGACGGAGAAACAAAAGTACATCCTCCATGGGTATTCGACATCTTTATGTATCTGATTTTGGAGGGTGAACAATATCAGTAAGACCTGTTAAAGACTACATCAGTCACCTACAGAAAGTTACGATGGCTTCAAAAAGGATAGGAACTCGATGAAATCACTCATCACCTTTAAATCCAGGAGTTCCAGGAGTCTCAGATCCTGAACATATATTAAAAGAAGCTAGTCCAAGATTAAGTTCTACTTCATTAGAAAAATTTAAACATCCTTCAGCCTTGGAGATTCCTGAATCTTCATTTTTTCCTGTTCCTTGTTTTGATCCACATTCTGAGAAAGGAAAAGAAGAATTAGATCTGCTATTTACCCTTTCTCAAATAGACAATTTCCAAGTCTTCACAAATCCTTTGTTATCTGAGGAGGTTAAACTTGAAGCATTGCAGACAGGGGTTTCTTCTTTGCTTTCAGCCCACATTCCTTTTGTAAAGACTGTCCCAGTGAATCGACAAAATCCTACTAATCTTCCTCTTTCATCACAACATTCAAGCACCAACCAATCTAATTCAAGTTCGAATATTTCCAGCCCTAGAATGGCTCAACCTCAAAATTGGATGGTTGCTATGGTAGAAGCAAGATATGCCCCGCTAGTTTTGCCTCAGCCTCTCAATTCTCTCCCAGGAGGAGATTACCAAAAATATTTTCCAATATTTAATGGTCAAGGAAATGTTACAGCAAAAGAGAATTGGAATACATACTTGAGTTATGCAGACAATCAGAATTTTGAAAATGAAGATGTTTGGATGAGATTTTCCGTTCAAAGTTTAGATGGTGAAGTGAGAACATGGTTTAGAGAGTTACCACCAAACTCTATAGATGGTATAGATGCTTTAGAAGAGGTGTTCATGAGACAATGGGGAGATACTAAATATTATTTATACTACATTACAGAGTTTGGATCATTGAAAAGAAAGAAAGATGAATTTGGGGGAGATTTTTCCAAATGGTTCAATAAAATGTACAGTAGAATGCCAGCTGAAATAAAACCCTCTGAGACATCAGCAAAGTTAACTTATGCAAACTCTTTTGATCATGGGTTTTCTTTGTTGTTGAGAGAAAGAAAGTCTCTGTCACTTCTAAATATGTAAGATGCAACATTGGAAGTGGAGTCTAATATCTTGGATTCAAACAAACTCAAAGAGGAAGCAGAGTGTCAAATTGTGGATAAAAAAAGGTAAAAAAGAAATTATTTCATCCAATTCTACTGGAAGAGATTCAAACAGTAAAATGGATGAAATGAATAAAATCATAAAAAAATTATCTGTTGAGATTGATAGGTTGGAGTTAGGAAATAAAAACCAGAACAAGCCTATTCCTGAAGGAGAAAGAAATCAAAACCAATTTAGAAGGCCTTTTGTCCCTAGGTGTTTACCAAGAGAAAGAAGAAATAGTGATATTCAGAGGGAGAGGAGAGAAAGTGAAGAGCAAAGTCTTCAACCTCCATTTCAAAATAATCATGTGAGAGATGATGAGTCATATGAGATAGATGAAGGGGAGTTAGATGATTTGGAAGAACAAGAACATAATATTAGTCAATTTGATGATGATTCTTCTTCTCATTTTTTACTAAAGCTGATTATCATCATGCTACAGTGTTGGATCATTATGAAGAAAATGATTATCAAATGTCCATGCCTGAAATTTGTCAGGAGATTCCACAGAAATCATATTGTCTTATATCAGGGGTAAAACATGTAGCACAGGCTAAGAAGATTGTGAAAATTGTTCCTCCTAAACAAAATATGCCTTTAAATCAGAAACAAATTGTAAAAGAGAAAAGAGATGAAGTGGTAAGTCTGGAGGAAGTTAATAAAGCTATAGGTGGGCTTAATTTGGATCATGAACTCAATAAGGTTAAGATCCATGTTCCTTTAACAGAGTTGATAAAAAACAAAGCTTACAGGGAAGCAACTTTTAAAACTTTTAAAAATGTAGTGAATTCTATCCCATCTGATGAAATCAATTTGCAAGATGAAAAACCTACCATCATTGTGGGTTCTAAAACTTTTGATCAGCTTGATGAAAATTCAGAATATCCTTCTCCTTTTTATGTGACTCTTTCAGTGCATGAGCAATTAGTACACAAATGTCTTCTTGATTCAAGAGCTTCACATAACCTCATGCCAAAAGCAGTCATGGAACCTTTAGGGATGAGTGTTACTAAACCATATCATGATTTGTATGCATTTGACTCTAGGGCAGTGAAGTGTATTGGGGTTATTAAAGATCTTGTGGTGAATTTGACTCAAGTACATATGAAGAGTGTATTGATGGACATAGTTGTAGAATATATTTCTCCTAAATTTGGTATGCTATTGTCTAGATCTTAGGCAAAGAGAGTGGGAGGAACTCTGCAAATGGACCTTTCATACTCTACAATTCTATTGTTTGGAGGAGAATTCAGAAGACTTTACAGAGAATTGCAGATGGCATACTTGGTAAGTGACAGTAAACACCCTAATAATCATCCAATTTATTCAATTGATGAGAACCTTGGTTCTTGTATGTTGCAATTAAGTGATGAGGTTGAAGGAGTTTCACAAGTACATAAAGATATTCCAGTTCACACAAAGAAAGAAAAACCAAATGGTTTATGGAAGATATATTTTGATGGTTCGTCAAGTAAGGAGGGAGCAGGAGCAGGAGTGTTACTTATTTCAGCTAGAGGTGAGGTCATTTCTCTTATGTACAAGTTGTAATTTAAAACAACCAATAATACTATTGAGTATGAGGCTTTGATTCTTGGATTAAGAGAAGCAAAGTATTTGGGTATTCAAGAGCTTGCTGTGTTTGGAGACTCCGAATTAGTAATCCAACAAATAAACAATGTTTACCAAGTAAAGCAACATTTGTTGAAAGTTTATAGAAATGAGGCTTGGGATTTAATAGAAAATTTCTTTATAGCTCTCAATATAACTTTTGTTCCAAGAGAGTATAATGAAATAGTTGATTCCCTAGCCTTAGCAGTAGCTTACTTTAAGGTTCCAAAAGTGACACATTTGAAATATCCAATTGATGTGAGATACAGGCCATCTGTTCCAGATGACATTAAACACTGGAAAGTTTTTCATGATGATCAAGAGATAAAATAATTTCTAGAGTTAATAGGTGAATTTTCAAATAATTTAGTTGATCAAGAACAAGATTTTGAATTAATGGAAAATGAACCTTGTATAAATGATTCAATAGCTGATAATAAGATTGTTGAATTAAAAGAAAATCTCATTGCTAAGGGGCTTGTTCCACTTGAAAGGTTATTTTTAAAAGATGATACGTTGTTGAATCCCACCTTGCAGACCACTGAAGAGAATATTATAGATTATAACATTGGTTCTGAATCTGAACCTAAAATGATCAAAATGTCAAAATCCCTGTCAAAAAAGGAAAAAAAAATAATAGTTTGCTGAAAGAATTTATGGGCATTTTTGCTTGGTCATAT
Organism: Pseudotsuga menziesii; assembly: GCA_001517045.1. NCBI lineage: Eukaryota > Viridiplantae > Streptophyta > Pinopsida > Pinales > Pinaceae > Pseudotsuga > Pseudotsuga menziesii. The sequence goes on along the minus strand of LPNX011186984.1, from coordinate 16,884 downwards.
CAAGATTTAAGAACTTATGACACTAGCATAATTCGGCATAAAATTCCTTTGAAACCAAATACTAAGCCTTTCAAACAGAAACTTAGAAGGCTTAACCCAGCATTGCTGCCAGTAATTGAAAAGGAGGTAAAACAATTGTTGGATGCGAAAATTATTGTACATCTGAGATATTCATCCTAGATTGCAAACTTGGTGCCTGTACGTAAGAAAAATGGAGAAATAAGTCTTTGTGTTGACTTCCACAAATTGAACAGATCTTGTTTGAAAGACAATTATTAATTACCAAAAATTGATCAGATTTTGCAAAGAGTTGTAGGGTCTCATAGAATTTCAATGATTGATGGTTTTTCTGGTTATAACCAGATTGCAGTACAGCTTGAAGACAAAGAAAAAACAGCATTCACAACTCCATGGGGGACTTTTATGTATGACAAAATGCCTTTTGGGTTTATGAACGCAGGTGCCACATTTCAGAGGGCTATGGACATAGTCTTTGTGGGAGAGAATGAGAAATTCGTATTAATATACCAAGATGATATCACAGTTTTCTCCAAGTCTGATGAAGATCATCTTAAACATCTAAGATAGATTTTTACTAAGTGTCGAAAATTTGGTTTGTCATTAAACCCAAAGAAGTCTCACTTTGCTATGACAGAACGTAAGTTCTTAGGGCACATTGTTTCTGCTGAGGAATCAAAATAGATCCAGAGCGAGTAAAAGCCATCTTAAAAATTACTATTCCTAGAAATAAAAAATAGATTCAATCTCTCATTGGGAAAATTACTTTTTTAAGATGGTTCATTCCTAATTTCGTAGAAATTATCAAACATATCACTAAGATGCTCAAGAAGGATAGGGAGGTTAAATGGTCAGATCAGGCTAGACAGTCATTTGAAGCAATAAAGCATGCATTGATAGAAGCACCAGTATTGATAGCTCCAGATTATACTAAGGATTTTGCAAGTTTTTCATTTGCATCTGAAGATACCATAGCTGCTGTGTTATTGCAAAAGAATTCAAATGGCTTGGAACAACCAATTTCTTTTTTCAGTAAAACATTAAGAGATTCAGAGCTTAAATATAATACAATGGAAAAGCAAGCATATGCATTAGTTAAAGCTCTCAAAATTTTCAGAATATATGTTTTACATTCCAAGATTTTGGCATATGTTCCAAGTTCAGCAGTCAAGAATATTTTAGTACAACCCGACAGCGAGGGAAAAAGAGGTAGATGGATAGCAAAGGTTATGGAATATGACATGGATATTAAACCAAAAAAATTGGTGAAAGGCCAGGGATCAGCCAAGCTTCTAACAAAATCAAATTGTCAAGTATTAAATCTTCATTTGATGGCAAAAAATTCAGAACAAGATATGGCAAGAGAATACAATAAGCAGGAGATTTATAGCAGATATTGTGATTCTTCTTGGTATAAAGAAATTGTATATTTCCTTTTATATTTACAATGTCCTCCATAATTAAATAGAAATGAATGTAGATCATTAAAGTTTAGAGCAATGAAATACATTCTAATGGATCAAGTCTTGTACTGGAAAGATCCTAGAGGAATATTATTGAAATGTTTGGAAAAATTAGAAGTTGATGGTGTTATTGCTGAATTTCATAGTGGAGTATGTGGTGGGCACAAGTACTAGAAAGCAACTGCATTGAAAATCCTAAGAGTAGGATATTATTGGACTACTCTTTTCTCAGATGTATATCATCAGGTCAGAGTATGTGTGGAGTGTCAAAAGCTTGCAGGTAAGCATAAACTTCATTCATTACCTTTGAAACCTATAGCAGTAAACTTTCCATTTCAGCAATGGCGTTTAGATTTTAGAGGAGAAATTCATCCTCCTTCTAATGGTCAGCACAAATGGATTTTAATTGCCACAGATTTTTCCACTAAGTGGGTGGAGGAAATCCCCACAAGGAGGGAAACTGAACAAGTCATAATTAATTTCCTTCAGGAAAATATTCTTAGCATATTTGGATTCCCTAGGAAATTAATTACTGATAATGCTCCTGCTTTTAAGTCAAAAAAGATGGTGAATTTTTGTGAAGAAAATAGTATTAGCTTGAAACGGTCCATAGCTTATTACCCATGGGGTAATGGATTAGGAGAGTCTAGTAATAAAAATATTGTGAACAGTATCAAGAAAATTTTATTTGAAAATAAAAGGAGTTGGGATACCAAATTAAAATTTACTCTTTGGGATGATAGAGTAACTATAAAAAAGTCAATTGGGACATCCCCTTTTCAATTGGTATATGGAGTTGATGCTTTGTTTCCTATTCAATTAGCTTCCCTAGTAATTAAATTCTTGTAGGAAATAAAAGAAGAACCTGATGATATAAGAAGAAGAATGTTTCAAATAATCCAATTGCAACAAGAAATAGAAACTATTGAAAATATAGCTGAGATGCACAGGAAAAACGTGAAAGAAAGTTTTGATAAGAAAGATAAAAAAGATGTTTTTGCAGTGGGTGACCTTGTTCTCAGATGGGATGCACGAAAGGATGAAAAAGGTAAGCATGGGAAGTTTGATAATTTGTGGATAGGGCCTTTTATAGTGATTAAGATTCTGGGAAATAATAATTTTGTTTTACAGAATTTGAGTGGTGAGGAGATTGCAGGTCCAGTGAATGGAAGTTTTTTAAAGTATTTCCACACATATTGAGTGGTAGAAGGTCATTGTATATATCATTTTAGTTTCATGAATAAGACTCCAGCCCAATAAGACATAAGTTATGACTTTAGCAAATTTCAGAAGGCACAGGTCAAGATGTTCTTAAAGCCTCACAAGGAGAACTATATCCCCAGTCAGAGCCAAATGTTATCTCTATGGTTGTTTCTCATTTTTATCCTAGGGTTTTATATTTTTTATTTTTTTCCTAAGGTTCTTATTTGAGTTCATAAACATAGTTCACCTTATTCTTTTCTGTATACCGTTGTGTGTCATGATTTTTACTATGGTTTTCTCTTTGAAAGCTCAAATCATTTATCTTTTAAAGTTATGGGTTTGTATTAAAGCAAGAGATTTTATGAAAATTAAGCATAAACTTTGTTATATAAACTAGTAGCATATATTAGAAGGAAAATATTGCAGCGCTGCTAGTTGGTTTGCTTCATGATATTGGTTTAAAGCTTTTGTTTACATTATGATGGAGTGAAAGTACATGGATAGATTGAACACATGGCGAAGATTTTACACATGGAAAGGATGGTACTATGATTTAATGCATTATGATTATCCTTTGAAGGCATATCTAAATAATGTATGAACCTGTTGATCATGGCATGCTCTGTGCTTTCACAGGTGTTTTGTATGAGTTCAAGGCAGTTGACATCATTAAACATGATGGACATATGGTACCAATGTTGATATTGACATGTTAATATCACATTAAACATGTTTAATGTTGCTTTATCAAATTACACTAGGTCTGCATGGTTTGTATTATGTGAACTTTGCAGAATCCTGAAGGTAGAAATGGATGAAAATGCAGATACTATGGTGAAAAGGAGGCCAGGAGGTTTAATCTGTAGACTTGAACCAGATAATACACACTAGATAATGCAATTTCCAAGATCAGCTTAGTTAATGAGAAATGCTGGTTCGTTTCCCTTTTGTGAAAAGTTACAGGGTTATAATATACAGGTGACTCGGGCTTTCATTAAAAATTACAGAAATGGAGTGGTTGAGTTCAAGAATTTGAGGGTTATAGTGGATGAAGAATCTACTGCAAAGACAATAGGGGTTCCAGCGCAAGGAGAGAAATGGTTCAAGCAGCAATATTTTCAGGGCAATATGGCAAATTCTTGTTTCCAGGGTTTAAGAAACTAGACTGGAAAAATGGTATTCATGTAAGTAAAATCAAACCCAATTGGAAAATTCCATTGGAAATGGTTCAGAATTACATAACCTGTGAAGGTCACTATGATAGACTCGTCAAGTGTCATTTGAGATTGTTAATGCATATTAATGGGAGTTTAAAACTTAATATTCCATTTTATTTGTTAAAAATCCTGCAAAATATGGTCACATGGGTTCAAACCCATCCAGAACACATTGCTCGTTCTATATATCACCATGGTTTGATCAAGTTGCTGTTGATTTCACAATTGAGTAAAGAAGGATAGAGTTGGGAGAGTTTTTTGTCTAAATTAGGGTTTGAAGAGAAGGTCAAAGAAAAAAGAAAAAAGGCAGCAGTGGATTTGAATCAACAAACGGAAAAGCATGAAAAACAGACTGAACATCTTGCAGAAGAAGGAAAATATTTCATAGAAGAGCCAAAGCAAATGAATAACTTATTTCCAAAAACTTCAGCTACAAATGAAACAACAAGTAAGTAGTTAAAAGAAGATCATAAAAACCCTGATACGTTAAGCATGGTTATAAAAAATATAAATTCAAAGAAAGAAGAACAAATTCAGGTTTTAAATCTAGAAGGCATTAGTTTAAATCCCAGGACTAGGCTAAGGAGCAGGATGGAGGCAGAAATGGAACTAATACATAATTCTAGGGGCAAAAATAAAGATTGTGGAAAGCTTGTGATTGTAAATGATTCCTTAAGTGAGGAAAATATACATGTGTCCAAGGAGTAGTATTGTCTTGAAAATGAAAAGTTCAGTGATCTTCAGGGTATTTTAGGATGTATACCTGAAATGTTTTGCATGAGTAAACAAGTATATTCTGAAAATTGTTCAATATTGAAATCTATATAGGAATATGAAGTTCTTATGGGTGGAAAGGAGGCTGAGATGGTTCCAGAGTTAAATCAGATTAAAAAGTCTTTACAGACATATAAGGAATAGACCAAGTTTTTGCAAAATATCAATGAAAAATTGATGACTACAAATAAAAGGCTATGGGAAGACTTGGAGGAAAAAGAAACTGATTATCAAAAGCTGCTTTTAATATCCAAAGATATCTTGAAGGAGAAGAGAGGTATCTAGAAGCAATATGAGCACATGAAGACCCAAAGCAAAGAAGCACAGAATCAAATGGAGAATAAGGATGTTGAATATGCCAGGTTGCGGAAGAGATCCTAGGTTTTAAGTGATTGGTCTATTTTTGCAGAAGCTTCTAAGAGTCTTTAGATGAAAAATACTTAGGATGATAGTTAGTTTTGAAAGTAATTAGAATTTGATAGATGTCCATTATTATTCTATTTTTATTACACCTGTATTAAGTCCGATTTTGAAGATCTAAGACTTTTCTATTTTTGAAGAATTTGATCCATGAAAATAGGATCTGATGATTGTTTCAAAAACTCAAATTTTTTTTATATAATAGCCAGCAGTTAGATGTGGTAGGGGGTTGGAATCATAGATGGGAATCCAGTTTTGAATATGAACTGTAAGACATAAATACTCTTTGCATCTTTAATACAGAACTTACTTTGATATGATTATGATCATGAGCTTGTTTTGTTTTCCAATATGAATTGTATTTTTATTATGATTTTATCCTGTGTATGGTCATCTTAAAATCCATTGCAGGATTCTTATGATAATGTGGAGTTACCATTAAATACTTAGTGACAGAACCAAGTTCATTTCGTAAATTCATGCTCATAATCCCTTCTGTTATTGAATTTTGTATCTTACTTTATGTCATGCAATTCTGTGATGGTTATTTGATTTCCGAGTACCTTTGATTACATACCAACTCTGTTTTAATTTGATTTCATTATATTGAATTATCTTTAATATTTATCTGAGCTTGAACCCAAGTAGTCTAGGTTCAAGTTTAGGGATAAGAACTCCCATGCACAAATTCAATAGTGAGTGTATTTCAAACGAAACGTTACAACCTTACATTATTAGGCCGACAAAATATTTACTACTTTTTACATTAGTTACTTAAATATTACAAACGTTTCATCACGTTACAAGATCTTTCCCATAATATTCACTATCACTATTATTTTTTGCCGACATGTTACAAATGTTACAAATGTTACAAACGTTACATCACGTTACGAGATCTCTCCCATAATATTCACTATCACTATTATTTTTTGCTGACATGTTACAAACGTTACTAGAGTTACATCATGTTACAAGATCTCTCCCATAATATTCACTATCACTATTATTTTTTGCCGACATGTTACAAACGTTACTAACATTACATCACATTACAAGATCTCCCCCATACTGGGCTATAAAGCGCCTCTCGATGCAACAAACAAATTTTCCTTTGTAATATCCATAACAAAATCAATATGCAATTTAATTCAAAATTGGAAATACTATAAAGACAAAGCAATATAGTTTTGGTTTTTTTGGTACAATCTAAATTTGTTTTTTATTAGTCAAGTTACTAGTGAAAGATTAGAGGTATCATGGGATGAATATAAATATAGTCCCAAGGATGGCTAGAAAAATATTTCGAATGGTATTGGTTTTTCATGATGAGTCAATTTATAATTATTTTAATTTATAATTATTTTAAATGGTAGTGGATTTTCTTGATAAATCAATTTACATTTATTGATATTAAATGATAGGTCTATTACTAATTTGACAACTAACAATTAAAACTTTAAAAGGTTCTTTTAAGCAAATAAACTGTGGGTGCATGGATAAAACTATCAATGTAAAGGTCGATATTCTCTTCAACAATGTAATTTCTCTAAAATCTCGCATATTATGGATTCAAAAATTTCAGAAAGGTCAATTGATCCATGAAAAAGAGGTTGACCTTTTAGATTATGTTTATCCATGGGATGATTAGTTTTGATACTTTCTGTTGATTCTTTTTTTATTTTTAAACAAGTTTTTTTGGTTGAATGCATAGCATGAAGAGTTCCCTAATAAAATAGCATGAAAAAATCTTTAAAAAAATAATAAAATATAATATATTTAAAAACAAAACAAAAACACACAAGAAGCAAACCACAAATACCTTAATCATTGAAACCACATATACCTAGAGTCAATGGCAAGCCAATGAAGACCGATAGCGAAAACAATTGTGAATGTCATTGTAAATTAAAAGCAGTAGACAATTCATTCATTATCTCGAAAACAGGTTAGGGTTTAATTTTTGTTGGTGAGAGTTGGGATCGACTTGAGTGGGATTGTCGCCTTTTACCAAGTCTATACATAGGGTAGTCTTAATTATTGCAGGTCGATTCCTGTTGGTACCGATAAATATACGGTTAGTTTTGCTTAGTACAGGTTTTGAAATATATTCAAATCATGAATTCATCATAACTACCTGAGTCAAGCTCACCTAGGAAGATACTCGAGGGTCCGAGGCCTTCAAAGATCAATTGGGATGCTCATAAAATGTGAAAGTTTGCACCAGTTTTTCCTATGATGCCAATCATCAACATGTCATAGCCAAAGATAATCTTCTAAGATCATCCACGCAGAAGTGCAGGATTTCATGACTCTGGTGCAACGCCTCACCGAGAGCGTGAAAAGTGAAGCTACTAACTTACATTAAAGACTCTAATAACTATCTACTTAGAAACTTATCTCCAAAAATTTAATTCTCCTGCTTTATATATGAGAGACGTGAACTGATCCAGGTCATTCCTAGAGCACGCTGAGGACAACAATCGGTTGAATGAATTGACCTCTGCTGTGGTGGAAGCATATAAAGAGATACAACAAAGAAGGAAAACACACTAGGTTGACAAGAATATACACATAGACAATATGCAAGAATTTGAACCAATTTATTACTTCTGCTCCATGAAAGATGGAGGAATCAGATGATGATCAGAAAGATTGCTATATTACAATAATGTACATGCTTATATATGATGTTGAGATGCTTGGGTGACTACCCATTACGTTTAGTTACAAGAATTCATAACAATTTAGAAGTTCAACTGCTGTAGAGCATGTTGGTAAGTTGTATGTTGAGGCAGACCTGTCAGCTGAGGCGAACCTGTCGAAGGTAGGAATGTTGGCTAGAGGCAAAACTATTGAAGGAAAACCTCTTGGTTTTTGGTTGGATCATTCCTCCTTCCGTAAGAAATAATGGTCTCTATTGTGTATCGACGTTCAGGTGAGGAAACTTGTCGGTGACTTCATTAATGGAGTACCATTTTCCTTGCACAGGGAGATGTCCTGCTTTAGCCACTTGAAACAAGGGAATGGATTTCGTCCTTGTAAGCCATATGCATCATCCCGCAATGGCTTCACAAAGAAGAGGTTCATGAACATCTCGGTGGATGTTTTTAGGTTTTGCTGTCTGCATGTTGTTTTGTTCCAACAATGGTGCAAGGTATGGTCGAAGCAGATCTACATTGAAAAATGGATGTAGGCCAAGGCATGTAGGAATGTCAAGATAAAAAGTGTTTTCTCCAATATGTTTAAGGATATTGTATGGACCATATCGCAAAGGATTCATCTTTTTGTATGGATGAGTAAAGTGCTCCTTCTTTAGATGTAACCAGACCTGATCCCCAATTTGGAATGAATGAGGAATAAGATGCTTGTTGTGCTGGGCCTTATCTTTTGCATTTGCTCATTGCAACAATTCTTGTACTTTCTTTTTAATGTTGTAGATGTGATCTTTGAATTTCAATACTTTATCCACTTCTTGTCCTTCAAAATCGGTATCATTCGACTGTGTCAAGGAACTGATTAAGTCGATAGGCGTTGAGGGTTGAAATCCGTAACAGATATCAAATGGACTCTTTCCTGTAGACTTGTGTTGAGCATGATTGTATTTGTGTTGTATATATGGAAGGTTGTCATCCCATTTTTGGTGATGCTTGTGGTTGTACATGTGAAGCAATTGTACGATTAAGCGATTTACAACTTCCTTCTGTTCGTCTGTCTACGGATGGAAGGTTGTTAACAAAGAAAGTCTCGTGACGAGATGCTGCCAGATATTTTTCCAAACTATGCCGACAAATATATCATCTCTGTCATAAATAATGGTCATTTGGAGGCCATAATGTTTCCACGCATGTTCAAAGAAGAGATGAGCAGTCTCCTATGCTGTCATATTCTTCTTGCATGGTATGAGTATAGCCAGCTTGGAAAATCTGTCAACTACTACTAGTATAGCGTCATGCTGATGTTTGGTAGTAGGATATCCCTCCAAGTTGTCCATAGAAATATATTCCCATGGTCGAATAGGAACTGGAAGGGGTGTATACAGTCTTTGTCGTCGATTCGGCGGTTTAGCAATGGCACAAACCATGCATGGTTGAATGTACTTGTTGATGTCATTTTTAAGTGAAGGCCAGTAGAAATACTTTTGCAGGGTAACAAGTGTTTTTGTGACTCCAAAATGTCCTGTAGTCTTGTTGTATTTTGCATCCTAGATGAGCTTATTTCAATACTCAGCTGTCGGTACACAAAGCTATCAAATCTTGTATAGTAAGGTGTCCTTTAGGAAGGAGTCAAAAATCGACAACTTGTCGATCTGAAGCTGTCAATAGATTGTAGAAAAATCGTATTCTACCGAATAAAATTGCAGCCAAGTAGTGGTGTCATAACCATGCATACTTATCAAACTAGACAATAGAGTAATGGGTGGAATGCTAAGACAATCGGTTGCAGCATTGGATTTTCCTTTCCGATACTTAATTACCAACTAAAATTGTTGCAGATAATTAATCCACTTGAGTTATCAAGTTGTCTATAGTTTAGACTAATTCGAAGTGAAATGAAAAGGCTTATGGTCACTAAGGATGACTGTTTCCCTACCAATAATTTAATGTCTCCATTGCTTAAGAGCTTACACAATCTAATGCAGTTATTTTTCATACGTCGAGTACCTTCTGACTGTGTCACCAAAAGTCTCGAGATGAAATGCAATTGGGTGACCTGACTAAGTGATCACTATGCTAAGGGAATATTCCAATGCATCCGTCTCAATCTCAAAGGGCTAATGCAAATCAGGTAACACAAGTATTGGTACACTACAAATCTTGCTTTTTATTTGTTCAAAATCTTGTTGTTGTGTCGGTGTCCATATGAAGAAATTTTTCCCATTTCCTTTCGTCAACTAATTCAAAAGCCATGCAATGTGACTAAAGCCAAGTATGAATTGTCGATAGAAATTTTCCAAACCAAGAAAATTTATTAGTTCATGAATTTTTTGAGGAATGGGCCAATCTTTGAGGATCTGTACTTTTTCTGGGTCGACATGAATTCCTGCAGAGTCAATTACATACCCCAAATACTTGATGTTGGTCATCGCAAATGAGCATTTGTCCATGTTCATATATAGCCGATGTTGTTGGAGAGTGTCGAAAACTTGTCGAAGTTGCTTAACATGTTCTTTCCATGATCGACTGAAAATTAAGATATCGTCGAGATAGACAATGACACATTTACCGATGAAAGGTCATATAAGGTCATCCATATATCTCATGAAGGTTGAAGGTGCATTGGTTAAGTCGAAAGGAAAGACTAACCATTCAAACATTCCTTCCTTGGTTTTGAAAGTCATTTTCCATACATCGTTGGACTCGATTGGAATCTGGTGATATCCCGACTTGAGGTCAAGTTTCGTAAAGAACTTGCACCTTTCAGATTGTCAATGAGTTCTTCAATCCGTGGAAGAGGGTTAATATTCTTCATTGAAATTTTATTGAGAGCTTGGTAGTCGATGCACATGCGCAAAGTCTCATCTTTCTTTGGAACTAAGACTACTGGAATTCCACAAGGAGAGGATCTGGGGTGGATACGACCTTGGTCAATCAAATCCTCTATTTGTCTGTGAATCTATTCATTTTCAAGAATGGATCTTCTGTAAACAGATGTGCTAGGAAACCAAGAACTAGGAACAAGTTCAATGTAGTGTTTTACCTGTCAGTATAGAGGTACTCCTTCTGGTGCTTGAAATATGTTCTGGTATTCTTCAAGAATGTTGTCGTTCTATTGTTATTTTTGGGAGCTGTGGTGGTCGGTGAGTCGAATCGTTGTTGTAGTCGTCCTAGAATGGTGAGGATTTATCATGATTAATGCAAACTTTTAAGCATGGTTGATAAGCTTCTTTGTTTGCTTGGAAGATATCATAGCAACCGTTGATGTGGGTTGTCTCTTTGGTATGCCATACCATTGGTTTTGGATTTTGACAATCACCTTCTAAGGCCGTGAATTATATGTACCATGTCGATCCCATAGGTAGGTTTTACCAAATAGGTCATCAGCTACAAAAGTGGTGCAATGTCACAGAGTACTTCTTCTTCAAAAGGATTAATGAAGTAGGTGATTTAGCATTGTCGTGTGATCCTTAGTTCCTGCCCATCCTTCATCCAATCGATATTGCAAGGCTGAGGATGTGGACTAGTGACAAGACCTAATTTCTTCACAAGATATTTAGAAACAAATTTCTTATGGATACCATTATCCACAATTAGATGTAATGGATTTTTCTAAACCCATATCCATGTATGGAATAGGCGCTCTCGTTCCTCCTCATCGATGATGGTTGAGGCTATCGGAGTGGTCGAGATCGAAGCCAGGAGGGATGATGCATCTGGATCAGATTCTACTAGGGTTCTGTCGGATGAGTCAGATGTCAACAATTTTGCCAAAAATGTCTTTCGATATTTGCATTTTGGCATTGGCATGCCATGACGAGCTGTGATAATCACACCATTTCCTGGTAGGGTTCTGTTTGATGTGATCCCTCTTGTCTTTCTAAAAGTTATTCTTTGAATGATTAGGATTTGGTGGAGTCTGCTGAGAAGGATTCTTGAACTTGTCGGATTCGGCTAGCGACTTCTTGTCAAATGTTTGACTTGTTGGCTTGTTCGTGAAATGTATTTTCCCTTTTTCTTTAACTTCAATCTTGGTGGCGTAATGAAATGCATCTGTAAGCATGCTTAAAGTTAGAAACTACATCTCTTGCTGAATGTACAAGGATAAACCGTTGACACACTTCAGGACAAATAATTTCTCTTCTTCTTGGATGCCAATTCTAGCCATGAGTCAATAAAACTTGTCAGTGTAACTCTGTACGGACTGGTATTTCCACTGCCTTAGTTGCTGCCACTTCTTGTACTGATGTTCAATGTACTTGGGTGGATAGAAATCCTTTTGGACATATTCAACAAATTTTACCCATGTGTTGATGGGGTCTTCTTCTTTATCCATTTTTGTCAATAGGTTATCCCACCAGCACTGTACGGATGTTGACATCTTCAAGGACGCAATGGTGATATTTTATGCTTCAGAGAGTTGATTTACCGCAAAGTAATATTTCAATTGTTGCAGCCAATTGTTGATGGTTTCCACGTCAATCTTGCCTTCAAGGTTCGGTATGTCCAGATTTATTTGCACTTTGAAGGGGTTGATTTTATTGGAGTGAGATCGCGTCGAGGATTCCCCGGAGTTCGCAGTGACTCTCAGGAGAATCTTGCTGAATTGGGTGAACATTTAGGTTCACTAGCAAGCCAGTGCTTATTCCATGAGTTGGTAAGTCTCATTAGTTTCATGTCTATTGTATGTTTCTTCACTCCTTTTTTCTGAATTCGAAGAAAGTGTCTGCTTTTGTTGCTGGGCTTGTGAGCGTGTTTAAACATGCATAAGTTAAATAACTTTGATGGAAGTGCTTATGTAACTTAATCTCTGGACAAGATGTTGCTCTGATACCAAATATCAAGGTCATGCCCAGGTGCATGGTGGGGAAAACAATCAACTAAATGAGTCAATCTCTATTGTGTCAGAAGCATATAAATAGATACATCAAAGTAGGAAAACACACTAGGTCGACAAGAATATACAAGCAAACAATATGCAAGAATTCGAACCAATTTATTACTTCTGCTCCATGAAAGATGGAGGAATTAGATGATGATCAGAAATTCTGCTATATTACATTAATGTACATGCTTATATAGTATGTTGATATGCTTGGGTGACTAAGTGTTACGTTCAGTTACAAGAAGTCATAATGGTTCAGAAGTTCAACCACCGCAGAGCATGTTGATATGTTGCATGTCGAGGTGATGTCAGCTGAGGTAAACCTGTTGAAGGTATAATTGCTAGCTGGAGGCAAACCTGTCAAAGGCAAACCTTTATTTTGTTGGTTGGATTGTGAACTCTTCATTCTATTAGAGAGGCTGACATAAACTGACTTGCTATAGGATCTAACAAATTTGGCTGAGATGATATATGGATCAACGAGTAATTAATGTTTCCAACACTCCCCCTTAATTATGAGCATATGGGGATATTAAAGAAAAATATTACAAAATGTTTCAGAGCTTAAACTTACTCTATGCATGACAAAGTTCACTGAGTAGAACTTGTCATTCCAAGATAATTTCGTAGATACTAGAATGTATCATTTGTCAATTGTTTTGTAAATATGTATGTAAGTTGATCTTCAGACCTGCAAAATTATAAATAGATCTCTTTGTTGTTCACTAATTCTCTTATGAAATGATACCTTGTGTCAATGTGCTTGGTTCTCTCATGGAACACATGATTCTTTCACAATACAATGGTTGAGTTGTTGTCACAGAAAATTGGCATTGGTTCTTGCTGGTTCTATGACATATCTCTTCAAATTATCTGCATCCAAATTCCTTGACATGCAGCACTTTTAGCTGCGACATACTCTGATTCTTCTAAAGACATAGTTACAATGGGTTGTTTCTTCAAATCCCACGACACAACACCTGTACCAAAATGAAATGTCTGCCTAGATGTGTTATTCATGTCATCTATGATGCCTCCATTGTCACTGTCAGTGTATCCAATGATTTTAAAATTTTATGAGGTTGAATACATTATTCCAAGGTCCTTTATGCCACTTACATACCTCAAAGTTCTTTTACCTTCTTTCCAATGAGAGTATTTTGGTGACTCCATGAATCTTGACATCAAACTTACTCCATAAATGATGTATGATCTTGTGATAGTCAAATACATAAGGCTGCCAACCAGCCTTTTAAACATTATAGGATCTATAGTTGATCCATCATCATCCTTGCTCAATTTTAATGTTGTCATTACTAGTGTTGGGGTTGTCTTGCAATTAGACATATTGAATCTTTTTAAAAGTTCACTTGCATACTTCGACCATGATATAAATATGCCACTTTCATATTGTTGGACTTCAATGCCCAGAAAAAAAACTTCATAAGCCCCAAATCAATCATTTCAAAATTCCTTTCCATGACTATTCTAAAATCCTTTATGCCAGAATCATCATTAAATATTAAATCATCTACCTAAAGGTATAAAATTAACAAGTTACCTTCCTCATTCACTTTGGTGTAGAACATTGGCTCACTTTCACGTCTGTGAAATCCATTATGGGTGAGATAGGAATCAATGTGACTATACCAACCTCTTGAAGCTTGCTTCAAACCATAGAGTTCCTTTTTTATGCTTGTATAATTTGTTCTCTTGTCATGGAACTTCATAGCATTGTGGTTGCTCCACATATGCTTCCTCCTCTGAATAGCCATTTAAAAATGCACATTTAACATCCATCTGATAAACTTGACATTTGTTTTGTGCAACAATGGCAAAAATTGTTCGGACTGTACATGCGACAGGTGCAAACGTTTCATTGAAGTCTCTGTTGGGTTGTTGTGTGAACCCTCTTGCGACCATTTTGACCTTGTGCTTCTGCACATCCCCATCAGCATCTTTCTTGGTCATGTAAATCTATTTGATGTTGATTACATCAAATTTGGTTTTCTTACAATCTGTATTCCTGGGATTATGAATAATGTTATGATATGAAAATGATTAAAAACATATGTTACAATGTTTCTATTTATTGGTACGTAGAAAACTCATGTTAAGAAGAATAAGGGGTTTCATAAATCTTCATGAAATGTAAATATAGGACTGATATAGAACTACAAAACATTACATGAAATATGAATGGGGTTATGTCTAAACGTTGATTTAAAGTGTACATAACTATATGAACCACTGCAAATCCATTGAAGTATTCATGTGATTAAAATTAATTAATATGGTTATACTAAAACATTGGATAAAATGTTTTGCATGTAAGTGTGTGTTGTTTGTCATTTTATTGAAATGGTTGGATTATGTAAGGTTACTAATAACTTAATTGAATTTGGTTTTAGGGAAAAACTATATTCCCTGACCTACAAGTAAAAATGACATGTATTGAATGAAAAGTAATTCTGATTGTTGATCCTAAAAGAGAGAGGGATGTCGTGGAGCAAGAAGCTTCTGGTAGCAGATCGGGAGGTCCCTATGTATTATGAAGAAGTCATAAAGGAAACCCTAATCCTATTCTGAGAGATGTAAAGACTCTTGAAGATAATTAGATTATTGTATTTACATCCATGTGTCAAGAAGAGCTTCAGACATAGATGTGCATGGATTCTCTATGATGGAGGACCCAAATTATGATTCTCACATCCTAATGGTGAGAGGAAGTAGCTAGATTTGCTATCTCTTGAAGAACCAGTAAAACTGGTTGATGTATCTTCTGTTAAGAGGAGACCTACATGATGCTCATATTCAAAATCAAGCTGAGAACTGTATTTAAGAATATTGTTATGATTCTTATAATTAGTGGTGGCAGTCACCAGAAATTTTTTTTCCTAACTTAAGGAAAATGCGCAGTAAAAGAACTTGAAGAGTTTCAAGATGATGGACTATAAATCCATGGCCACACATATGAAGATAAATCTAAAAGTTTATAATTCATATTTCATATTTGGAGGATATCAAGTTGAGCTGTATTCTTTTAGTCATAGGTCCCAAGATCTGTTATATGCTTTGCAGTATATACATGTACATGTACAACAAATCATGTGTTGTGGTACTTACTTGGTACAAGTGTATGTGGACTCAAATATGTCTTTGTTAGTGAAATAGAGTTTCAAAGACATATGAAATTTGACTAGGATAACAGTCAAGGAAAAATCACATGTTTCTCTAGATAGGGCATGTTGAAAAGCAATAAAGCTTTATGAGGTTTCTAGTCAGTTATATCTGAGACATGGTACATATCCAAAGATGAGAAACATTGCCAGCGTTCTTAATAATCCTATGTCTGGGACAAGCTTGGTATAGTACATAAAAAATCCTCTAGTTAGAGGGATTATTGATGTGTGTTAGTTTTTCATCATATAAGCTAGCATTATGATCTTAGGATCTTTTCACTAAGATAATAACAAGCACAGCAATAAAACATAAGAACATCACAAGAGACAAGAGACACAAATAGTTTTCCTCGGGGAAACCATAAAGGAGAAAACCCCACAACTTCCTCAGAGATAGAATCAACACCAAAATAGTAAAATCCCCAAGACATTAAGATGATCTCCACACAGCAGTAGTCTCTCTCTCTCTCACTGAGAGAGCTTCTCCTCTCACTCATGGGCCCCCCATAAGTGAGTGTGAGTATTGCAAGTGAGATAAATAGAGAGGCTCTCACTCTCTATTTATATTCTTCTGTTCACTTGAAGTGCACTCCAACATGTCGTCCTTACTTAACAACTACTTACTAGAGCCGACATCTCTAGGAGTTTCTAATAACCCTAGTGCCCCACCACTTGTGTGGACTTTGCCTCCTCTAACCAATAGGAGGGTAACACAATGGTGGGGACTATTGCCCCGACTTACAATGACTCACCTAGGGCCAACTTCACTAGGATAGTCTAATAACCCAAGGGCCCCACAACTATGGGGACTTTAAACCTTGACCAATAAGAGGGTTACCCACAATGACTCGACATGACTTTCTCATTATAGAAACTTCCCGATCGGAACATCAAGACATGACATGACTCAAATACATTACAATACATCCCGGAATGAACATCGAGTTACAATAGACAAGAAATACAAGTGAATGTTAGAATAATCAACCCATAGTATTTACCCACTTAGACATTATTTCATTTATTTTGTCTTATTTGCCTAGTCCATGAGTCCCACCATGTGCA
>LPNX011186917.1:0-14179 GCA_001517045.1 Pseudotsuga menziesii | reverse complement strand
CGCACAATGTCTAATGGGATGAGTTTGGGAATGAAGACTGCAATTATAGAATCGTGTGAACTGCAATTTGCGGTTAGGGATTATTTTATTACGAAAGAGAGACGTAGCACAACTATCCTACAAATCCTTGGAGATAGTATAGAATCATTAGATAAAAGTATAGGAAGGAGATGCTAAACTTCAAATAGAGTTAGAAGCCATTCTTGGAAATGAATTTCTTTCCATAATCAATAATAAATGTGTAGTCATGCTAGAAAATAAACTTGCAACCATACTCGATAATAAATTTACATCCTTTGAATTAAAGATTCAAAAACAAATATACAACAAGATATAATTGATAGAGACTAAGTTGGACTTAATGGAGACTAGATTACAGGTAATGGAATAACAAAGCCAAGAAACCAAATTGTCAACGTATCAAGGAGATGCTGATAAATCAGAAAATATTAAATCGAAAGACATGATTAAAGAGATAGAAGAAAAAATAGCTAAAAATATGACATTAAATAGTCTATAAGGTCAATGAGATATTAACCCATTAAAGATGAAATGAATAAGTTGTTATAGTTAGACCATGAGTGTAATAAACGAGCCTTCAACCTCACAATATTTGTTTTAGAAGAAGAGGAAGAAGACGATACACTAGTCGTAGTCAAGGAATGACTACATAATATTCTACAAATTGAAACCACCTACCTCATATAAGGAAAGAGACTATGGAAATTAATTGAGAATAAAGAAATGATGATTCAGGTCAAAGTTATCTCTGATGACCATAACTATGGAATACTCAACAAAAACTCCAATATAAAAGAATTGGTATTCATAAATGAAGATATCATTTTAGAATACTAAGTTGAATTAAGAAAGGAGGATCAAAAGGTAAATGTGCTCCACTTTTCATTCATCTTACTACTTTCCTATGCTACACTCCCCTTGGTCAACCCTCCAAAATCCCCACGTCACCCTCCTCTCATGCCAAAACAATGACCTCCTCTCATGCCAAAACATTGTTGGTTAATCTTTTCTCCCACTCATCCCTCACGCCATTCCCTCTTCCCTACACTTACACTTTTCCCCCATATTCCCTTCTTTGCACACAGTCCACGCATTCTCCCCCACATCTACAAGCTCCCATCACTGTCACTCTCACTCTCCAACTCGTCTTCTCCTTCCTCTTGTTGCGCCTCCTCTTCCCCTCATCCTTCACATCCTCTTCTCTAGCATTTCCTCCCCCCTCTCTGTTCCTCCCCCATGTTATTCCCTCCCGTCACGCCTCAAGCCTCTCTTGCTTGATATGTGCATCCCTCCAGTCCCCTCTTATCCTATACACAAACACTCTCCACCCTTTCCCCCTCAAATATCCACCTGGAAAACCCCCTATCTAAGCTGTATGCCTCCACATTTCTGCACACCAGTGCGACTACTTTCAACCACTGCACACGAATCATCAATCAATTATATAAATATATACTGATCAAAATATATTCCAATATGTAAGGTGTGCCCTTACATATCTCCCCCCATAATAAGATCTATAAGAAAGTCCCTCGCAACCAGTATTTTTGGATAGATATTTCCAACAATATTAATGCTATAAAAACCTACATAGAAATATGTTATTTCACCCATATCAATACTAACTTTTATAAGAAAAGCAATATAGATAAAAAAAATTCCCTTACAATGGATTAGAAAATTATATTTCCAATCTAAAGAATGATGGAAGTATCCTCTTAATGGGTGTCTGTAACACTCAAACATTGAGTAAACAAGCTATAACTCTAAGCAACTATTCCAACCCTATTAATCCTCCTTGGTTAGATAAAGACGCTGCTCTAGACTGCCGGTACAAAAGAAATTTTGTAGATCTAGGTCAAAATTTGTTTAGCTAATCAAGCTCTATAGTGCTCAAGATCTTATAATTTGTAATGGTATTATCAAGTGGCCAAACTCTATCCATATGACCTGTATCCATGGTCTTGGCATTATTGTGGCATATTTTTTCATCTATAATATCCCTTTATACAACAAAATGATAAATCTAGACATTTCAAATGACCACGATCGAGACTTAGATCATATACCCCTAATTGTAACACTCAATTTTTTTATGCATAGTGATCTAACATAAGAAAATTCTCATAGTCAAGAACACTTGATCTTCAACAGAAATAAGAATGATATTTTCATAAATGACTTGTTTCCTCTATGAAGCACAGATAATATAGAATACCTTTATCATAATTTTATTATGGTCTAACTCTTTCCATCCATTACCAAGTTCTCCATCGAAGTTTCAAGTAAAAATAAAAATGGAAGAGCCAACCTCTAGTATGATAGAGAATGTAAAAATGCAAGAAGAGAAATAAAGGAAGCATTGAAGAGTCTCTAAAATTTGATAATATAAATAAATACAAACCCTTAATCAAAAGGAAAAAACATACTACATAAATATAAAGTAATAAAATATTTTACACCTCTCTAAGATAGCTCTTAGGAAATTCTAGAGCCAAATTCTAACTAGTAAATTAAGATTTATTTGGAATATTGGAATTCCCATCTTAAAAATATTTATGTATCCCGATATTTCATCGAACATTCAAACCCTCTTTATGGAGGAAGAAGCTACTTTATTTAAAATATATTGGGGCTATTTTTTTGCAAATGGAAAAGCTAGGGACATTAAAGGATACCAAGAAAAAATATTAAACACCGAAGGGCCGATCCTCATTCCTCTTAACCACAAACGCTTGAATCTAGTTGGTAAGAAAGGTTTCCCTAATCCTTGAACTGAGAGCCTCAATATTCCTATATTTAAATATCAATGATAAAAAAAACCCTTTAATTTTCATACCATTATGAGTATCCCTCTCTTATCCAAACTCTTTGGTTTCATTTTAGAAAACAAAATCGATGTATGGATAGAAAGTGAAGGAAAGAGGGATAAAGGTGAGGGAGGGTTTAGAACACATCACTCTACTATGAACCACCTCATTACACTTTGGATCATTGCAGAGGAATTTCTAATAGTAAATCCAATCTCTTTTGCTACTTTACGGACTTTAGGAAATCTTTCGATGTGATGCGAGTAAAAAATTATGAAATATATTAGAAGAGATAGAGGTTCATTTCAGGTTGAGAGTTGATGCAATAAAGTTGTACAATATTTCCTCGAAAAATTTAAGAGAGTTTAGGGATGGTAAAAATATATTAATTATAATATTGGAGTTAAGCAAGGTATTTTTTAAGGATTCTAATATTATACTTAAGTATAGTATTCTAGGTGATTGTTTCGGATTAAAAAAAACATGTTTATAGATAGGTCGGCAAATATTAATTATGAAACATAAAATTAACACTGAAATTTGTAAATTTTGGCGAATAGTATGATTAAAAAAAACATATTTTATCTAAATATATGCGATATTAGATGCTTAAAATGACCAAAATAGCAAATTTATTTTAAAAAAAAACCCAAAAAATAGCCAATTGGTGAAGTTTTGGCCCTAAAAATTACCGTGGAGTTAATAAGGTTTCCCCTTACCCCTACACTTTCACCAGTTGCTCATATTACGGCCAAGCAGAGCTCGCAGACATACCTTTTGTAGCTGATTCCGTTGGAATTCTTGAATCCATTCGCAGACATACCTTTCGTACCTTTCGTAGCTCGCAGACATACCTTTCATAGCTCGCAGAGATAATAATAGTTGTTTTCTTAATCAATTATCTCATAGCAAAAAATATTAATGGTTTATTGCATTTGATATTCTTCTGCCATATTTCAGCCGTTGCTTATATTGCGACCAAGCAGAGCTCGCAGGCATACCTTTCGTATCTGATTCTACCGATATTCTTCGTAGCCGATTTTTAAAAATGGTTAAGGAAACTGGTTACTACGACTTGCTGGGAGTAAGTCCCACGGCTAGTGAAAGAGAGATCAAGAAAGCTTATTACATGAAGGCTAGGGAAGTTCATCGTGATAAAAATCCAAATAATCCTCAAGCGATAGATAACTTTCAGGTATTGGGAGAAGCTTATCAAGTTCTCAGTGATCCAGCACAGTGAGCATCATATGACGTACATGGAAAAGAGGGCGTATCAACGGAAACCCTGATAGATCTAGAAGGAGTTTTTTATATGTTGTTTGGAAGCGAGTTATTTGAACACTATATAGGCAAGCTTTCAATACTTTCAATTCTTTCTTTCATGATGTCTACTGAAGGGGGACATATATATACCAAAAAACTACGAAAGAAGATGAAGGTTTTCCAAGACGAAAGAGACAAAAAGTTGGCACAGATTTTGAAAAATCGTCTTAACCATTATGTACAAGGTGACAGAGAAGGGTTTATACAACAAGCTATATCTAAGGTTTGACAGTTCAACAGTACATCTTATGGAGTCGATGCGCTGAACACAATTGGTTACATATATGAAAGACAAGCATCAATAGAACTTATGAAGAAAGACATATACTTGGGTGTGCCTTTTACAGTTCAAGGGTTCAGATGCGAAGTGCATTTTATAGCTGAATGGTTCAAAAGCAAATGGCATTTTATAAAATCTCTTGTCACTACAGCTACAGGTGGGTTTCACTACTAAATATGATACGGCAGCAGCTAACTTTGGAGAATTATTCTGACGATAATCTGAAAGCATTTATACATTCCAGCAAAGAATTGTTTATTGACTCTCTTTTAAAAATAAGTGTGCCTCGATATTTACACGTGTTGATGATGAGTTTGTGGACTATGGGGTAGAACTTTTTGAATCCTAATCGTTATTTGTCACAATTTTTAGACAACTAGAGAACATTTCGGATGATGCCCCAAGGGAAGCCAGATTAAGTGCGTTTTATCGGGTTATATATATATATATATATATATTTGGACCACAACGCTCATCTAAGAAGTTATAAGTTGGTTTACTAAATACAAAATTAAAATCAAATTAAAAGTATTTAAAAAAATGGTTCTAGATTTCTGTAAATGTTTGATAGATCTTGGTTTAAATGAATTTATGCAGATTATAAAGTAATCTATGCAAAACCTAATATAGATAAACTATATTTCCTCTAAATCATAACTTTGATTTATACATAACTGGCCTTGATCACCATTTAAACTGTAATTTTTAATTTGATGGATCGTGGGAAGCATGTGGCATACTTTGTGAGGGGAAATCAGCTATAGTGTATGTGTATACATTAGTGCATTGAATCATGTGTGTATTGTGATAATGTGTATTTATAGTTTTATCACTCCATGTTTGCATCCATCCATTTATTCATGCACTTGAAGTGCTGATTAAAGAACTATATCAACGGGTTAGGGATGTTTAAACTTATGCATTACTAAGACCACGATTCGCATCCCTATCTTATAGATAACAAATATCAAATAACATTGGAATGATGATTCAAACTTATGCAATGCTAAGACCAAGATTCACCTCCCTATCCTATAGATAATAGATATCAAATAACATTGGAATGATGATTTATTTTGCTAGTAAAAAAATAAATCCTTTAAATATCCAAGGAAGGTAAGCAACACCAACATTTTCAACAAAGAGTCTTATGAAACCTTAATAAAAAGAGCTAAATGTTAAAATAAATTCCATGGATTAATTATGATTAAAAGTCATATTATTTTACAGAATAAATATGCCTATTGTCTGCACCATCCTTCTATAAGGCTCTTAATTACTCTCCCCGCTTTAATACCATATGTACTGGAAGAAAATAAAAAAGGAGCCGAAATTGATTTATGATGTCAAGCAGTGGCACTTTGTTTCTTTTGTTGAAGTTTAAACTCTCGTATAGTAACAATACTGCATGTTTTCTTTTTTTGCTACTTGAGAAAACAATATGGTATTAGAAATCGGAAACATGTTCACATTCAAAAACCCAAAATCCCCCCAAAATTCCCTCAATAATTGGTTGTTTATCAAGTTAGGATAGCAAATTTCTCTTTAAAGCACTTCGACCATGTAACTAATTATGATAGTTATGTGTCTTCACACATGCTTATTATTTGAGCAATTTCCACTTGAAGTTAGGATAGCAAATTTCTCTTTAAAGAACTTCGACCATGTAACTAATTATGATAGTTATGTGTCTTCACACATGCTTATTATTTGAGCAATTTCCACTTGATTTTTTTAATGGTATTCGCATTTAAGATCTAATGTTTTCAAGCTGATATTATAAAATTATCAATTCCACAAGATCTTCAAGACAAATAGAGCCTTACAATGAAAGAAGCATGAAGGAGGAGGAATTAGAATGTTAAAATTGCTAAACTTGCATGGTGAAATTAACCACAGATGGAACACTAGATTAGAAGCAATAGATGGACACAAGATTAATTAATCTGTATGTAGTACATACATACTAAAAAGAACTAAATTCGAATCCTATGGAGTGATTCAAATCCCATGATTCCATACATGACTAACTTTGGGAAAATACCACTAAAGACTCACTAGTGCAACTCTAGATGACTAAAGCAACTAATAGTCAGTTAAATGACCATGGTAGGTGAGAAAAGGAACCTTATTCCTCAAATCATGCAAAGAAGGTGCATAACTAACTAAGATTTAACTGGATGTGGTCCCAAGTCAAAATTAGGGGTGTTACCATTAATTTAACAAAAAACTATAGTTCAAAAATTTATCTAATTATAGTTATTAATATTAATTAATAAAACATAAATCTTCATCTACCACAAAGATTTGTGGAACTAATGTCAAAGACTCATCAAAGACCCACTCATTGTGCATTGTCATCAACCTCTTTACAATGAATATATAAGATCAAAAATAACTTTTGAAGCATGTTGAAGATTATTGTGATCTGGGAATATTGGGATCTCATGAAGACTGAACATTGCGATCTGGTGAATATTGCAATCTGGTGAAGAATGGTGTGATCTGGGGAACAATATGATTTGGTGAATATTGTACTTATTTGAGCAAGCTTTGATCTATTGAATAGTGTCTCTCTTTGAGTGCGCTATGCTATGGGATGTATTTTTTGTGCATGCCACCTCCCATGGATCTGGTGCCTTTATTGCTTCAAATTCAATCTCTAATCTTAAGCATACTATCTAGTGCATACTGAATTTTATCTGCATATTCAACACCGAAGGATTTGTTATGATTTGAAGCATATATGTAATAAAACTATTGGGGTTTTCAAAGCTTCTCGATTATATCAATGCAAAAGCATATTCAATCCAGAATCATCTAGGCGCTAGTGAAATAATAAAATGCAATTTGTTTATTGGAGGCCAATCTAGTGCATGCGTAAATCAGACTAATATGATATTTTGGATAACATAGGGTTGTCATGGTATTAAGAGGGACCATATTGAAGCTCTATTGATAGGAAGCATATCCACTAGTTTGCAGAGCCAAAGATAAATAAACGCACAATGTCTAATGGGATGAGTTTGGGAATGAAGACTGCAATTATAGAATCGTGTGAACTGCAATTTGCGGTTAGGGATTATTTTATTACGAAAGAGAGACCTAGCACAACTATCCTACAAATCCTTGGAGATAGTATAGAATCATTAGATAAAAGTATAGGAAGGAGATGCTAAACTTCAAATAGAGTTAGAAGCCATTCTTGAAAATGAATTTCTTGCCATAATCAATAATAAATGTGTAGTCATGCTAGAAAATAAACTTGCAACCATACTCGATAATAAATTTACATCCTTTGAATTAAAGATTCAAAAACAAATATACAACAAGATATAATCGATAGAGACTAAGTTGGACTTAATGGAGACTAGATTACAGGTAATGGAAAAACAAAGTGTAATGTCCCTCTTGCATACCAATGAATACCTTGTAATGGTAAAATAATTAATTGTATTTGTTCTAGTGAGGAGCTCAAGGCCCCACTAGAAACAAAGACCTGGGAATCCAGGTATGTTAATTACCTAAGTGATAAACTTAGATCGTGACACAACTTAATGACGTACAACTGAATCCACTAGTAGAAAAGTCAAGGAATATGAAGTGGTATTGGTCGCTCCCCCACCTAACCCGTAAGATCAAAATTTACGAATATAGGAGTTGTCATATAAAATGACCACGTTGGGGAAAAATATCTCTAGAAATTGGTAGAATTGAAGTAACCTCTACAAGGCATGACTTCAACTATTAAAAACAATCTAAGATCACTACTAATTGGTAATATGAAATTTAAATAACAATAATGCTTATACCATTAAATCCTATGGTAGGATTTCCTTTACAAAGAAACGGGTTACTAAGCAATCATGACCATACATATATAGAGAGAAGAAAGATACATATATATTTACTGCTTATAAGACAACCCATATAAAAGGGATAATATAAACAATTATGAGGGATATTACGACCTCTTAAATTGGGTTTGTTTATATTACTGAAGTAAAGGTTTTAATGGGAAACAAAGAGGATGGATATATCACCTTGTGATGGGAAAATACCAAGTGCTTGTCTCCTCCCTGAACGGCGTGACGATCCTCTTTTTGCTCAATCCTCCATTGATTTAGGGTTATTAGTAGGGTTTTAAATAATGACAGTCTATGATTCCTTTTTTTGTTGGGGGCGATTCCTAATTTTTAGCTGTACGTCTCAGCATGGTCAAGGGAAATGGTCGTTTTTTTTTAGGCTGTAAATATTCCATACCGTTGGCTATTTAATAAAATTTCGTTTTGGTTAGGGGATGTTTTTTTAGAGAAAACCTCTCCCTTTTAAATGGAGTTATCAGCGTTGTGGGAAATCCCTGCGCTGTCTGTGAGGAGCGTTCTCTGCATTTAGGGAGGGAATCTCTCCCTGTCTAGGGTACCAACTCATTGACTGAGATGGTATTTGTTAAATACCTGAACGCTTGACAATGAAGGGGGTTTTTATTCGTTTACCCTGATCTTTAGTCGCCAACGGTGGAGGCGTTACCAGATATTTTATGACCATTAATTGTGGAGACGTTATGGTCTGTGACAGTAGTTAATATGGTGTCAAACAACAATTGAGGGGGGAAGTTATTTATAAACTGTTGTAGGTCATATGAAAGAAGGCTATCAGACATGGGAGGAGGGCTGATTTCAAAAATAGTGGAGGAATAACGCCCAGCATGAGGGAAACGCTGATCACTGAATTCTCTCAGTCGGCTCTGCACTTCGTATCTGGTTTTGAAAAGTGGAATTACCATTATGAAGACATGACCTTCTGGGTGTCTTGAGAGTTCCTGGTGGGATTTAGTGCACATCTGGTAAGAAACCTCTTTTGCTGCTCTTCATGATTTATGTAAAACAACTTTATTGACTTGTAAGCTAGTCAAGGTGTGAAAGCCAGTTTTAAAGGCATGTAGAATTCTATAGGGTATGAGTCCCTTTTGGTATTTGACTGAGATCTCCTAGAGCTGGTCTTTCATGTGGAAGCTGTTTTCCCTTACGATTAGGGTATAAGTTTTACCAGTATGATGGTCCTCCCAAAATCGCAGTCGATCTTCCTTAAAGAGAGCGATAAGGGTACAATTCAAAACGCCGGCATCGAATGGTGTTATCACAGGTTAATGTGATTGCATTTCCCTGCGTTTGACCCAACGTTTTTGTTTTCCCCACCTTTTAGAGCTTAGTAATCGCTGGAAATGGAACGCTCTGATCCCAAGGTGTTTGTGCAAGAGATTAACGTTGCCGAGAGCATAATGTTGATTTTTATCTTCCCCATAAGTTAGTCTGTCGGTGGCAGTTACCATATTATCAGTACTTTGGTCCCCCTTTGTTTT
This sequence comes from Pseudotsuga menziesii, assembly GCA_001517045.1. NCBI lineage: Eukaryota > Viridiplantae > Streptophyta > Pinopsida > Pinales > Pinaceae > Pseudotsuga > Pseudotsuga menziesii. The sequence goes on along the minus strand of LPNX011186917.1, from coordinate 4,383 downwards.
GCCTGGGTATGAGCGAGGTCGACCCAACTTTTGGATCTGTGTACTCAAAAGTTTTTATAAAAACCCATGCCAAATTCTTAAATTATGCAGTTGGGAAAATTATCCCTGAACCCTCGATTGTGTTGTGATATGGTGAGCATCCAACGCAGGATCAATTTTTGCAGAGGTGTTAATTATAAAATGTGCAAGTCGTAGCTCTATCGCAGGGTCTAAGGTCTATAAATGACCAGGTGGTAAATCGTGCTAAATAGTAAAAAGGTATGTTTATGCCCTTGGTTTTTCAATAGCCTGTCTGTGAATGGTTGGTCTCTCAATTGCGTTACCCTACAGAATTAGAGAGCATTTTTTTTCCCTCTTTGGAATATGTATGTGTTGTTATTTTTACTTGCCAAACAGGCTAGATAGCATTGTGGGTTATGTTATTATATCTTACTTGCCGAACATGCTTGATAGTATTCTGGGCTATGTTATTATATTTTCTTGCCAAGCAGGCTTGTTGGTATGAAGGGTTACGCTCTGGACTAGTGGAGACACCGCCATATCCCTAGATAAAAATCAGCATTAAAAAGATAAAAATGAAAATAGAGGATGATCTCGGCTCGGGCCGTAAAAGAATAAATAGGTCAGAAACCTTTAATAATATTAAAGGTTGTATAAACAAGAAAGTGATGAATCGGCCTATTTTGAATTCAATGACAAATGATGGTCTCAGAAAAGAGATACTGTTATACTAGGAATAGGCAAGAATCACTGCTTTATCCCATGTACGTTGTCGTATGTGTTGTATAAGATGAATTTCAGAAAATTTACTCCCTAAGGAAATCCGGCGAAGGTTCTATAGAAAGGAATGGCAACATTTTTTTGCGGTGTAGTGTACCCCCTGTACCTTAATGCCATTAGGTGTGGAAAAATGGTGAATTTTTTGATTCACTGCTACTACAAAAGAATCAACCCTGTTAGTGTTAGATGAAAAATTGTATTTCAAGGAAAACATGTCCCAAACAAATATGATGATGACAAAATAAGCACATTGTGCAACAATCATTTGATAAGTTACGTCCATCCCACTCTCGATAAAAACAAGCATGCAAATTGCTTCCAAATTACTAAGATTATCTATTGATAACATAAAACAAACATGCTTATTGTGCTGTCAAGTATTCACATGATTACCTCATCCCCTCGATGAAGGAATGCTCAGGTATAGCAATTAACCCCGTCATTGCACACATACTCCATTGTTCCTTTAACCACACTTTATCTATATTAAGCTTCGACTAGCAAAAATGGATCTCTCTTAAGCAATGTGCTCGGTTGTTTATTCTTAACTTATTGAGTCATATGAGACATAGCCTCATTCACATCAGTAGCTTATTAACACAACCCTTAATCTAGTTGTTTGCCAATTTTATTGTAGTTTCCTCAAAAATATTTTTCATGATCACAAAACACTTTATTCATTATAATGCTATGAAAAACGACCATATGTGCGGCAAGGAAATTCATCATGTTAACAACAACATTACAAGGCTGCAAAACCAAAATGCTGAGCAGGAAAACAAACTAGACATCTAGACACAACCAACAGAACCAATCATTTGTTTTGTGCTTAAGAGTCCATTCTTACTATCCGGATATATATATATATATCTGCAGTATTAATAATTTATTTAGGAAACATACCTTGACAATAATTCTTACCCCTTTCAACTTTCTAAGCGTCCTTCTTGCGTACCATTTTTGACAAGACCTTTCCTTTTAACTAACACATAAATAAGCTTGCTTAACATCTTAAAACATTCAATGGAACAATCGACCGTGGTACCATTGCATTGATCAATACCATTAGTTAAAACACCTGGAGAGGTTAAGATCGAAGCATAATACATTACCAATACATTGTAAAAGATACATAAAAGGGCACATAAGGTAATTACACAACACAATCCACAATAAAACACATGGGGACAAGACAATGTACGTGGTTCACCCCAATCTTGGGGTTACGTCCACCAAACCTTTTATCATGTATTAATCAAAATATGATCTGCATTTCGCAACATCCTTGTTGCCATACATTTTTCAGTAAATTATCATGGACTCCTTCTCTAAGAGTATTTCCTAACCTACTCCCTACCAATATCCAGCCATGACCGAAATTCCAAAAATACGAGGTGCAAATATCCCTTTTTTCAAATTCCATGGTTCTACTCAACCTACTTACTCATATTCATTCCCTATCTCAAGATAGCAATCGTTAAGTAAATCCTTTTACCCTTGAGCACTTGTATGCACAAAATATTCTGATAAGACAAATTCACAAGGATGACTACTTCTAACTTATCTTAATAGTATCCTTTCTTTCAAGCGAGGGTATTACATTATGAAGTTCTTACACGTAGGATTATTTCAATTTATAAACAACCATCATTCCTTAAAATTTAATCATGGGGGAACACATCTAGTTCTGACAATAGGTATACCTTATCCATGATCCTATTGCATAGTCGCTATGCATGTCCGAGCTTCTCACACATAGAAAACTTTATATCCTTGCTCAGTCACTTCTGTAATTTAGTTCACTGTAAAAATATGGTTATATCAATTAAGATATACGACAAAATTAAATCAGAAACTTAGCTATGCGTTCCTGTAACACACAGATAACAGTGTTTTGGCAAGTCGCATAGCAACATGGAAAAGAAATCAATACGCAGGCACACTACACCATGATACTACCCCTATGGTACACTGAATCTTGAAGGTAAGACGAGGGTATACCTGGCAATGCTAGACTCAAAAAACGCAGGCACTATAAAGATCGAAATCTGGCTCCTTGGAAAAATCGCACCCCCAAGGCCAATCCAAGGTAAGGGGGTAAAGCAAAAACCCAAATGCCGATATAATACTCTTCTGCAATCGCATCTCAAAGGGGAGATAGAGGGAAATTGGTTAATTAAAAATAAAAAGAAACGCAGACATAATATATGTTCTGCAAATCGCATCTCCAGGAAATTTTTAATGGTAACCTGGTTATGGCACACTCAAAGGAGATGCCATCACACCGTGATCCCCTGGAACCATACCCCAAGGTAGATCCAAGGATGATAAAAAAACGCTCAATCGAAGGTATGATACACACTGTGATCTTCTTGCAAACGCAAGGTTAATACATATAAAGTGGATATGGTTAAGTGCCAAAATGGCTGCTAGTCAAATTCAAAGGTAATGCAAGGGATCCCAATAACTCACAGATCCCAGCTTTAAAGAATGTTCATGACATGATGATTTTGCTTTAACAATCCAAGGCGTACTGGCTCCAACTAATAGTTAGTGGATATCCCAAAGGATGGGGCTCACTACATGATTTCCACCTTCAGGAAATTTACAAAACAACACACAAAAATAAATATATTTGCAGGATAGAGAGGTCAAGAGGTGGACCGAAAAATCATCCAAACCTATGAAGACCCTAAAGCGGGACGAGATAAAAATACCCATCTTACAGAAGCGGTATCCTACACCCTATAGATTGTGCATCTTTTTGGGCCATTGAAAATCCAAACTAAATGTATGCTTAAAACGAGCAGTCTATGCATCTTAATATAGTGCTAGCAAATCGGATTTCATACGTCTGGGAAACATGTCTGCATAATCTAAATATTTAAAGTTTATACAGCCTTAGACGTTACCTTGTTTGCATATGATGGAAGGGTCCCATAGGTCACGTGGTCCACCACGAGTCTTCGAATTCCCCAGTAATTATCTCCATGCATCCACGGCAGCACAGATCGAGAGCGATCATTCCGCCAGAAGAAAAAAAAACAAACAGAAATCGACTCAGAAGTCAACTCAGAAATTTTACTCAAAAAATTGACTCAGAAATCCACTCAGAATATTCGACTAAGAAAATCGGCTCAGGAATCGACTCAGGAGATTGACCCAGAAATCGACCATAGAAATCCAACTCAGAAATCGATTCAGAAAAAATGACTGCCATCCAGTAACCCCCCCCCCAAGGAATCCTGATACAAGATTAAATAAGTCTCACCCAAAAGATTCCCCACGATGTGCATAAATTTGAATTAAATTTGCCATCTCTCTCGGTAAGGAAGATTTTCCCTCATTTCAGTTTCCGTTAAAGACCAACATCAGTTACCATTCCTTACTTCTCGTGCACAGAGCTCCCTTAACTTAAGGAATTGAATTTTCCTTCATTTTTGCCAGGGCAGACTCCTCTCTTCTAGCTGTAGTAATTAAATTGGAGGCATGCGTCCAGCCATAATATCAGTTATGCTTAAATAAGTATTTTATTCACCTCATAATTATTCTTGGAGAGCAAAATTCGCCATCATCATCCCCACTTGTCATCGAAGGGTTAAA
>LPNX011186911.1:367781-475213 GCA_001517045.1 Pseudotsuga menziesii | reverse complement strand
CAACATGTACAGTTCGAAATTTTTACTTGAATATGTTTACAGTTCATACTTGTACTTACATATGTCTATAAAATTTATAGAACAGACCTGGATATAAATCTATAACGCAATCTAAAATGTTTTGATAGAGAACATTAAAGAGAATTGGACACAGTGCTCTAACAGTTAGGTAGAGCACTACATTACATTTTAACTCGCTAATGGGGGAAAGTATTCCCGTTGGATTTTCATCTAGTAGGAATTTGACCTAGAATTTGCTAAATCTAGTTCAAAGAAATATTTGGTTTTTGTCGAGCTAATGTGTGACCTTCCCCATATTACTGAGGAATCACAACCCATTAATTTATTTCCATATGAAATCTTTGTTCCTCATTAGTACATCTAACCCTTGGTATGGAGATATAATTTTGTATCTCTAGACACAACATTTTCAGTCTGGATTGTCATGTGATGATCATCGTCGTATACGTCACTATGCCAAAGATTACCTTATCATTAATGACACTTTATATCGTCGTGGCATTGATTATATATTGTGATGTTGTTTAAATCATGAAGAGGTTGAACATGTGTTAAATGACTGCCACTATGGAGCATGTGGTGGTCATATTTTTGGGATGGCTACAACTCAAAAAAAAATACATGTTGGGGAATGTTGGACTTCCAATTTTAAATATTGTATTGAGTCCATCAAAAAATTCCCACCCTGTCAACTATTTCAATCAAAAAAGCTCCCCACCTTGTTCTATTACAACCCATAATTTCTTTCGGTCCTTTTTCTAAATGAGGTATTGATTTTATGCATTGTAAACCTACCTCGATTGGGGGGCATGGTTATATCATTGTCATTGTCAATTATTTTACAAAATTGGATGAGGATATGCCTACATATTCTGAGGGTGGCAAAATTATCTCCTTGTTTTTGTTTAACCACATCATCGCTAGGTTTGGGGTTCGTCAAGCCATCATTAATATTCATGGTTCTCATTTTAGAAACTAGATGATGTCGGAATTAATTGCTAAACTAGAATTTTGTCATGATAAGTCAACACCATACTATCCTCGGGGTAACAACCAGGTTGAGGCAATTAAAAAAAAAACTATGCTTCAATGAATCGTAGGAAAAGCTAAATCTACTTGGCACTTAAATTTATTTTCGAAATTATAGTCTGATCAGGCCATAGCAAAAAAAGAAACTAGTTTTACACCAATTCAATTGGTGTATGAACTGGAAGCAACTTTACTTATCGAATGTGAGATTCCCTCCTTGAAACTCGGCATTGAACTTCTACCCAACACCACCACAAAAGGAAGAATGCTTCTTATAATTGACCAAGATTGATGAAACTTGTTGAGATGCAATTCTCGTCAATGAGGTCCATAAAAAATGAATCAAGGCTCAATATGATAGATCTGTTCAACCTAGAACCTTTAACGAAGGTGATTTGGTTTTAACTTATGACCAAAAACATGATAAGTTAGGAGGTGGAAAACTCGAGTCTATTTGGCACGACCCTTATTGTTAGTCATATTTTGGAAAAAGGATCCTATGAATTGATTGATTATGATGTGATAACTTTGGTTGAGCCCTAAAATGGGATCTACCTTAAAAGTTACTATGCTTAAGAAATTTTTCATGTGTACCTTGTACATTTTTTTCATAGAGTGTGTCTTGGTGTAATTTGAACTTTGTGTTCCTTGTGTTTAGGATTATGTCCTATTCATGACTGCTTATGTAATGCCATGCTTCAATGGACAGATGACCTTCTATTCATGATTTGCAGACAGCGCAAGTCGACATATCTTGAATCCCACATCAACATCATGGGTACTTTATTCTCTTGCTGGTGATTTGGTAAGCTCCGGAAGATGTTGTCTAGGACCCGCAACTAATAATCTCATTGAATATCATGTGATGATTGATGCCTTATTTAATTATGTGAGTCAGGTTATATTCTATATATATTCAGAAACTTGTGGTTTCTCAGTTAAACCATGTCTACACTATTTGGAATGCCTTGCTCCTTCATATTTTCCAAAGGGTTTGTTTTCTTGAAAGGTCATTCGAGTGTGTTTGATACCGACGTATTCCAAGGAAAATGAATGCAATTATTGATTTGTTAGCCAATTACGTTGTAAATTGGTACATAGATCATTATTAGATATCAATTTAAAACAAATGACATGTGTAAATAATAAATACAAATACGCATTCTTTAATATGAATCCATGTACAAACACCCCATCATAAACACATCAAAAATTTGTAAAGAGTCGTTTTTATATTAAGCATAGAAAATGTTTTACAAAAAGAGTAGTAAGGAAAAAATATGAAGCTTGTAGCTTTAAGTATACTAAGCCGACAAAAATATGAAGCTTATGGATTTCAAGTATAATATTATATGCAGACACTGCTGCTACTACTGATGCTCATGATAACACATAATGGCTCGAGCCACTCAACGAAGCATTCGACCAAAACAACCAGAAACTCTAGTTGTATGGCATCGGTAATGCCAATATAGGTCATCATAGATATGTATGGAATATCCATGGTTAGTCGTTAGAGGTTATCCTCGATTTCTTGGAGTTATTCCTCAACCTCCAGGTTTCATATTGCTACCTCTTTGACTTCTCCATGCATCTCAATAGGAGAAAACCCTGCTAGCCTCGATGTTCCAATGCCTGCAAAATAAAATTGAAAGTGTTAGTACAATAACAAAAAATAGAATAATGTAAAAAAAACAAGTTCTTCTTACCTAATTTGCCCCACTGATATCCTTTAAGAAGTGGTACTTCCAAATAACCTCTAAAGTTGGTATCTGCATATGCATAGTCCTCAATAATGAGTTGGCCACATAGCCATCTAAAAAACTTTGACCCATAAGTGATCATTGGTCCACCTCCATCGTCTCGAGCCATCACTTCAACCCATCGTAGCATGCATAGATATTTTGGATCAAGATCATTAATAGGTACATGTGGACGAAGTAAAGGGGCACATTCTAAAAATAAGGATACTATAATAAAGCCATAACCAAATTGTTTTAACTCTCCCCTTTGGAATTTTTCAATTGTTCTTTCAAACTTACCAAAATACCCTCACCTGAGTTAAATACTGTGGGTTCCATGCACTCTAGAGAATAAATCATATGTGCTATCATGATCTAATGAGCAGCTTTGCTACCTGCTACCCTCTTGATAGTAAACAAAGCAGTCCGAAGAGGGTGATCCATCACATGTTTAATAGTTATTTTCCACCTAATGACTGAGCATTAGGAGTGTAGTGATCAATCAGATCATCTATATTCATTTCACCCCCTCTCGGTCCTGAAAGTGAGAAGAGAGACCCTCACCTTGAAATATCTGTAAGGAAGTAAATATATTCCACGTCCAAAGTAAGGATGTGAATCCCAACTTGGAAATTTTGTTTTTTTGGATCCCACATATGAATTAAATGGTCTAATAGGTGAACTTGAGCTCTCATTCCTAGAATTTGGAAGAATTTTAAGATCCCACACTCCCTTAAAGTCATTACAATGTTTGGGTCATTATCCTCTTGGGAATCATCCAATTAATGCTCTCTTTCTTTCCATATCACCATATTGATTGAAGAAACCTACAAAAAAGTGATTGTGTGCAACCATTACATAGGCTTCATATCATAAATATCAAGAATTTTGCTTGCATTTTATTTTTTAGAGGTTTTTTCAGTCGTCGATGCACCCCGTCAATACAAACAGAGCACCGACACATCTAGCATGTGTACACAGAGCATCGATGATTCTCTTTACCCTATTGGTATGTGTGTCGAATCCTTTCCCAAAAATCAGAAGAGTGTTTCCTTTGGCGCTCTCTTAACACTAAAATAACGACCCCAAAAAATGATTAAAACAACCAAAAACTTGAAAATTCGCTATGAAAAGTAAGAGTAGAGAAAGAAAATTTACCTAGATCTGATGAAATGTGAAATGGTTGGCCGACTATCTTGCATTTACAAATCAAATTAGCACCAAGAAAGAGTGTCCCTCACTCACACTCAATGGTAAAAACAAAATGGTAAAAAAAAATACCTTTTGCCCCCTTTTATGTTTTTTTGGGGTGAAATATTATATTTTATTTTAATATTTTAAAATTATATTTACCATTTACTTTTATTTATTAATGTTTTGAGTTTAAAAAAATCTCTAATTTTTATTTTGGAGATTCTAGGTCAAATTGAGTGATTATTGGTTATGGAGTTCATTTTTTAATTTTTCATACTCCTTTTCAAATATGAAAAAGCTTTCGAAGTACTTTTGATACCATAGTCATGCTTGTTAAAAATAAAGCGAAAAGGTGTTGAGCATAATTTTATCGCTTTTTCAGAATTGTAAAAATTTTATGAAAATGGAACCCCCCAGAGTTATCTTTAATCTCTTTTCATACTCCCAAAAATGGAAAATATCACCAAGAAAACATGATTCTTTCAGGCTTGTAAAAGGGTTAGAAAGGTTGTCTTTCTGGCTATAGTTTATGCCTTTTTTAGACCAATTAGACTATTTACGAAAAAGGAATACTCTAGTCAACATTTGACTAGAAGAGTTCTCATAGGTATTATTTTATACCTTTTCACGCCTTAGGGACTAAATTCATGAAAAATCCCATCTGGGAGTCTTCTTTGGTCCTTTTAGACTCTCTAAAGATGAAACGACATAAGGTTTACCTTCTTTGGACTCGTTAAAATTAAACAGTGAAGGACCATTTTTGGTACTGAATCCCTCCTTTCTCAGGTTCGTAAAACATGTGGGATTGGACTCATCTCAAAAAGATGAGTTATAATGAGATTTTGTTAACCTATTCTAGCTCGTTAAAAATTAAAGAGGCACCCATCAATCATGAAGGGGGATTTGGAAAAATAATGTGTCTAAGTCTGTATGGCAGCAATTCATCTTCCTTGAACATGAATATAGCACTAACCTACTATATTAATCTTACCACTGATTCGATCCACTTTCATGAGTCATGTTTCTCTTTTGAGTCTTTCAAGAAATGCATAGGGATCCCATTGCAATATGTAGTGGTCCCAGTCTCGTTAAGTTAATGTTGTCATGTCACCTGTTTTGCTATGAATGTTCATTAGAGGTCTACCATCCTAGTCATTCCTTGCAGTTATCTTACCTTCCTTTATTTCTTTCTTCTCTGATTTTTTTCTTGAAGTCAATCCACCATCCAATCTCCATTTCAAATAAATATTTTGATCCTATTTCGTGTTGATGATGGTGGAAACATCATGGCCCTCCTTATATGGGTTTATCCTTGTCGACTTCAACATATTATCTGAGGGTTATACCTAGAAATTAAACGAGTACCTTGGGTCAACATGATTCAATGGAAAGTTACCTTGCTCCCAACAATAGGCTTACATTATTGGTCTCTATTTGGGAGATTCCTTTGAATGTTTGACTTTAACTCATTAATTCACATTCAAGGAGCGTACTAGTATACCTTTGGAATCATTAACATTAATGGTTATTTCCATCGGACTTGTTAACAGTATACCACAGTGACCAGTAATCAAGTGGTTTCTCCCATGTTCGACATCAAAACATCTATTCACATGGATAGAATCATACCTTTTGTGGGTTGAAGATGAAGACCCTGGAAAAAATTTCTTGTATTATTCATTTCCCTAGGATGCGATGGAGTGTTTGATCCATTGCATAGATCCAAAATGTATTTCCAGTGGTTATGCTTAAGTTTGAGTGGTAATGACATAGAACTATAGTGTATGTCTAGTAGTTATGTCCAATTTTGAGTCTGGTTTGTCATGGATCTACATTGTATGTCGGTAGCCATGACCTAGACATCTATGCATGGATATGCAATGTATTGGTTGTCAACCATGTTATGATTCAATCGGAATACACAATTCAGAGTATATAGTACTGCAAATTCCTGGTTTAACACTTCAACTGGAAACCTTTTTCCTCGGCTTCCAACCTACATCTATCAACGTATTTCACATATAATATCCCTTTATCTTCATACTTTGGGGGGGAATCTATTACATCAAACTCTTGTCATCACCATGATAATAATATGTGTACCCTTGAACTTGCCTAAATCGCTATATTAGTTGTGTAAAATGGCTTGGAAAGAGGTTATGCATTTTAAGTTTCCAATTCCAAAAATCCTGACGCACTCTGCATTTTTACAATAGGCATCGTACTTGGACAACTCTAGTTTCACCTTGAAAAAAGGCGTCGACAACACTTCTTGCCTTTTTACAGAAAGAGTCACCTCGATAATTCCATATTCTTGTTTACAAAGTGTGTTGGTACTCTTTAAAAGGAAAAAAGAGAAGGATTGAGATCCTTCTAGAAGAAATCCCTTAGGGAGGCTTATCCCAACATATCAACATAAGTAGCAGTCGAACACCTAACCTGTTGGGATGATCCCTTAACCTTCTCCAAGGAATCCTCAACTCCCTTCATCCCTTTTTGCCTATAAATACAAGATCACACTCATGGTTGAGAGAGGAGGAAATAAAGTATCAATATGCTACTGAAATATTCCTAGAACTAAGAAGCAAGGTTGAAGTCTTGAGAAAAAGGGATAGTTGGAATAAGTACAACACCAAGGCATCATGGTTGTAATTTCTCCCTCTTCATTGTTAATATGGTAATGACTTTATTTTTCCATAAATGATTTCTAATTTCATTTATATCATTTCTCCTTGGTTATTTGCTTAGTTATAACAAATTATCTTGTAGTTTCTATTTGTTTCTTGTTTTCATTGAACCTTCTGTAGATTATTTCCTTCTTAGAAAGCGGGACAACAAAAACTTGGAGATGATAAGAACCTTCTTCTGAAAAGAGGTATAGATTATATTATTTTCAAGTAATTTGATTAATCTAGGAAGAGATTGCCTTTTTGTCAAGTTTTGTTCTAGATCCAAACCATTTGGACTAGAGAGATTTGTCTTTGTCTGCATTGATAAAGTGTCTTGAAACATTAATATCAAGAGAACACCAAACATGTAGTATAAATTCTGGCATTGACACAGGGTAAATTTGAAATGGAAGAGTTCCCAAAATAGAAGAAGGCCTCAGTATCATGACATACTTTCATCCTACCAGGGGAAGAAATGATCCACAAGCATCTGACCGTGGGCCAGGAAAAGGGATTTTAGTCAGAATTTCAAACTTGGAACAGGATTTTTCTAGCCCAATCGCATACTTTGGGCACCATTGTAGGATTGGAAAAACAATTGGGTGCATATCGATTTCCACATAATCTTTGAATATGCAATCCCAGTCATCCATCGAGGTATCAGATGCATCCTTGATTGTCCGAAAATGTGATCAGGATCGAGGTATCGAAGACGTTGCATTAGAAGTGACACATTAAAAGAATCAACCAATATCACAAGCGAGGATTTATGACAAATAAAAATCTGATGGAACATGAGAACTTGACAAAGTATCAAGGCTGACATATCAACAATGTCTCATCAGAGGTGAGGCATAAAAAATTTATGTAAAAGGAGAAGGATAGAAATCCCGATGTAGTATTAAGCCATTGTTATCGGAAGTAGCATATTAAGAGTCATTGTGAAGTGAATGTGTGGAGAAAACTAATGGGTGAGGTCCAATGTCATACCTTACTTGAGGTATTGGAAGTGCTTGGTCATAGGTAGAGCATTGAAGGATTCCTTAAGAGGTGTAAAGGATAATTTTCAATGAACCAGAGTTAGATATATCGGAATCAAGATTTCAAAACTACCACATTAAGGTAAAGAGTTGGAAGGGACCTCATCTGAGGTTGGATATCACGAGTTGGAAATGGAATAACATGGTTGAAGGCTCTATGGAGAGGATCCAATGGATTGGATATGATAAATTCAAAGAAAGTGTGGAGCAAGATTTCGATGGTTGAAAAGGCAATATATTAGGAGAGATGGATATCAAAAAGATGATGGAATAATGTAGCTACGAATTCTCGATGGAGCAGGGAATTCCAATCCAGATGGATCGGAGCCGATGGATCTTTTCACAAGTGGAATTGGGGTTCACGATGAAGAAGAGGGTGTCAAGGAATGGAGGTTCGATGAGAAGAAGGACTCTGATAGAAGAGAATTTAATGGTGCATTTAATGAGGATTTGGAATAATGCCACCTATACAATAAAGTTTGAGTCTAGGGATAATTTTTAAGAACCCCCCTAGATTTATATGTATAATAATTGGGCGAATCCCCATAATACATAGGAAATGTTGAAGGATATTTTATCAATAATATAATATGTATACATATTTTCTTGGTGATTTTTTCATAATTCTATGTAATCCTATAAAATATTGGAGAATCTTTTATAAATTATAAAATCTTGTGAAATCTTGGTGAATCTTTCATTGAATTATAAAAACTTGCAAAATATTGGAAAAGATTTCATAAAATTATAAAATCTTGGCAAATCTTTCATTGAATTATGAAACCTTGTAAATCCTTGGGGAATCTTTCATAAAATTCTAAAATCTTGGAGAATATTCAATCAATTATATACTTTGTTCCTCTCTTATAGTGTTTGTGTTATTGAAATGGAAATGCTATCATGAATTGAGGTTACAATGCCAAAGAAATCAATATCTGATGTTGCCATGCAATAATGGGACATCGACTTATCTTATAAAATGTATACAAGAGATTGTGTACCGTTATTTAATTTAAGTGAACACAATACCGAGAAGAGAACACTTTCAAGAATTGGTATCCAATTGCAAGAACATATGGCAAAGAAACTAAATTTTAAAGATAAATCATTATTATTTAATGACAACATATAAGAACTTTCTATAGAATGTAAGTTCAACTGCAAGAACATAGGGAAAAGTAACTAAATGTTAAGGGAAATCATTACTATTCAATAACAGCATATCAGAAATTTCTATTTAGTGTATTCATAAATCTTATTAGTTAATTTTTTTAAACCTTACTATTCAATAACAACATATCATAATTTTCTATTTATTGCAATCCTAAAGTTGACTGATTAATTGTTTAAAACCTTATTTTTTTGGATATTTACATCTGCAAAGTTTATATCTACATTACACTAACATTAGCCAAAATATCACATAATAAACTAGCCAATAGTCACTATTTCTATTGCCTTAGCACTACAAATCTTTCCCTTGTAGTGTTTTTTAATATTGAGAACATCAAATAAGAAATCCATGCATGCATTATGAACCACGGAAAAGTTATAAAGTTTTCCAACTAGAAGGAATCTATATATGCAACCTTTCATATCACATTCATTGCAATTTCCAAAGAAAACCCTAATGGTGTAATTGAGGGATTGTGAACCTTATCAGGAAAATAATGGAAATTTCCTTGATAGTATCATAAAATATTTGTTTATTTAATACTTTGTTAGGAGTGATTTATGACCACTCAACCACCTCAGCACTCTATGGAAGTTCATTGCAGAAAGAAGAAAAGAGAGAAAAAGGAAGCAAAATATTGATGGTTATTTTCCTGGTCTTCCACTCAGTTTACTTTCCTTACTACCAAGAGCATGTGAAAATGTGAATGGACTCACCATAGGCTTTTCTAACATGTCAGTTAAATCATACGCATGCATAATGTAGACACAATTATTTTATAACTATTTCATAGACATCACTAATCATTATTGTGACTCCTAGTCTTCACCAAAACCTGCAACATAATAAAATGTCAAAATGTCTTTCTTTTTGTAAATGTCTCTATCTCTAACTATCCTATCCTTGTGTAATTGAATGCAATAAATATTTATTTTCACATTCACTATTTCCGTTGTGAAATTTCTTAAAATTTAATCTAATAAATGATAGCATAGTATATATACCCTTTGGAAAATTTGACCGTGTATTGTAAACACACAGACCTATAAAGACACCCATCCTAAGAATATGACCATGTATTGTAAACACAAAGACCTATAAACACACCCATCCTAAGAAATCTAAAAACTTGTTGACTACTAACTTGATTGCACTGAAAGTAGTGAGGTTCTCTACAACCCAGTATCATGAGAGATGTTGTAACGTTGTAACATAAGTTACCAAAACTTTAAAAGAATTACAAAATGAATGTTAATAAAATGAAATGAAATAAAACAAGCATACAGTCATCTTAAACCCAAATCTATCAAGAAAATAATCACACAAGGCGAGTTTGAGATCATTAAATGTACCAACAATGGTTACCATATTTTAATTGGGGAATTACTACTCAATATTCAATGTTTTTTTTCAAAGCATCAAAGTTGACCAAGCCAAATAAGGAATTACTACTCAATATTCAATGATTTCTTTTTTTTTTCAAAGCATCAAAGTTGACCGAGACAAATAATTAAAACAAGATGGATACAAAGACCAAGCATCCATGATAAAAAATATAGAAGTTGGAAATCTAAAATTGATTGATTCACAAAATTTCTAATGGGGTTTCTAGAAACCCAAAGGTTTTGGTCTAGTAATGCATAAAAAATTAGTTGATTAAAAACTATTGTAGAAATATAGATTTGAGATTTGACACTAGAATAAATGATCTAGCATAATTCTAACTAAAACTGGGGACACAAGAAGGCATAAATGGATTTGAGCATAGTACTTAAAGAAATTACAAACAAGCTAGAAAGTATCTTCACAAAAATGTTTGTAAATTTGGATGATGTTGAAATTCTAGTTCAACAATATAAACTTGTCATTGAAGGTGATCAAACTAATTACTAGTTCCAAACACATGATATTAGTAATTTTGTAATTTATAAAGGTGACTTGGTCAAATATGACACTCTCCTAACATTCCAACTTACTTTTCACCTACCCTCTACCTACATAAAATTGTGTACTCTAACATATATCTGATAAATAAAGTATTGCATGTACAGTATCACAATCTCCTTTTAAGCTTGCATTCTCCTTTTTGTATGTGTGTATTTACATGTCCTCTAAGACTCTAATAGCTGATATATTACATACGTCAAGGTTTTGCACTCTCCTTTTTGTATGTGTGTATTTACACGTCCTCTAAGACTCTAATAGCTGGCATTTTACATGTCGGGATTTACATAATCCCATTAGAATAGTCTTCTTTTATAATATGAAATATTTTACCACAATTGAGGAATCCTATAGGAAAATACAGATAAGGGCTCTATTTTTTAAAGTAATCATAATTTTGAAGGAGTTATCGAGCACAATCTAGTTATGAATAAAATAATACCAAATCATGGGTTTGCATTGTCCCTACAATCATATAAAATGTTATATGAAAGTAAGCAAACATCCTTACCATTTTTTCATCAGTATTTCAAGTTACCAAACTACAAAATCTAGGTTATAATTTTCCATATTAAACAGTCACACAATTTTGTATTCCTTTCTTGGAAACAATAAGATGAATTTCCTTGTGGTAGGTAGTATACTCATTCCCTGATGATAGAATACATGTTCAAGGAATACCAAACCAATTTCAAAAAGGAAATTTGACAATTCTCTACTACTTCTAGCTAGTATTATATACTTGGAAAGACAGAAAACAAGGGATGAAAGATTATACATGTTAGATGATAAGTGAAGGCCACAAAAGGATTCAACTAAATTTGGAGACATGAAAAATTATACAAAATAATTTAGTTTACATCAATATCAACAAGTTGTGGATTCCCCCTCTTGCTTTGATAGGCAAGGAGCTCTGTCCTAAGCTTCCCTTTGTCTCCAGGACCAAATGCATATGGTTTTTCCAACTCTTTCAAGGAAAATATGTGATCACTCCAAGATATTGAGTTTGTTAGACTTACTTGTAATTTCAGAACCTGTTCCTATCTCTACTTCAATGAAACCACTAGATCTATCCTTGAAAAGTTTGCATGTCTCTGACCTGAATATTGGCATCAATAAAACATTAGTATAATTAAAATTCAAGAGATTTTGTACTAGTGGGAAAATTCGTAGATATTTTACAAGTGAAAATCCATGAAATACATACCTAGCCTTCAGTTGTTGTTCCCAAGTGGTGCTCGAGGCTTGATTACTCTCCACATCCAAAGGAATATACATCCCCATTTTCAGACACAATGAATGTGATGTAATCACCTGTAGTCACATGAACTTCCTTCACCCCTAGAAGTGATTCTATGACCTTGAGAACTATTTCATATTTATTATTCTTCATTTTTGTGACCAAGGAAACCATATTGATCCCATACCCATGTGCATACTTTTCCATCTTTTCCCACAAAAGCAACATGTCATGCACCATCATCTATCAAAAAATGCTTTGTCCACCATGTAAAACATAGATATTCTTTAATTTGAAGCATGACCTACAATTTCACTATCGCAAAAAGAGATTTGAAAGGTGTGCATTAATATACAAACATGCATTTTACAAGTAATAGTCACCAAGGATGACAAGATAGAAAAAAATATTATTACATAATAGAGATTGAGAAAACTTGACGTTCTTAATCATATCAAGAAGCTAAGAAAGCCATGCCTTGAAGCATAAACTGTCCTATCAATTACATATCATATCCGATCAAGATACAACATGTTCCCACATACACAAAAAAGGCTAGAAGATACAGAAAATAGCGTCATAGAAAGAAAACTGGATCAGAGCTGGAAATGACTTCAAAAAATTTGTGTAAGCTTGATCAGAATTGAAAGTTTGAATTATGGGATGGAAATGAATTCAAGATCCATGTGATCAATAGCATAAACCGGGATGGAAATAACCTCAAGATCTCCATTGACAGCTACATAATCTACAATAGAACTCAAATTTAAGGAAGTTTTGCATGGATAGGCCTAGAGACTACTGGAAGCTTATCACATGCCTTGTATTCTACCTCAAGAACAATATCAAAATCAACAATCTGAGCCTCTTTTGATCACAAGTCATCCTATAAATTAAGGTCTCTGTAAACAAGAGAATAAGAAATAGAAACCAACTGTGTTTCAATTTTTTTAATGTCATCATGTAGAGGAGAAAGAAACAAGTCATAAAATATTTGCAAGTGGAATACATTTCATTTTATAGCACATTTAAGCACAAGAAATAAAGCTAACAATTCTGCAAAGTTGTTAGAAGTCCAAACCATTCCCTAACCTTGCTTCGAAACTTATAAAATGAGTGCCAGGAAAAAATAATATACCACCAACACAATAGAAACCTGGATCACCTTGCAAGGCACCATCAAATAATCACATACCTGATATTTTTCTATGATCAAGTCTTCCATTTGTATGCATGCTTAACCTTGATGGGAAACAAAATGCCCTGATAGATGAATCTAATTTGGGAAATCACTTAAATAATGGGACATATTTGTCTTGGAAGAGGGTGTCATTTCTAGCTAACCAAACTGCCTAGGAAACAACACAAGGCAGTGATCTATACTTTTGCTTAACTTTATTTTCAAATCGAGAATGCATTCTTTCCTTCACAGAGGTTCCTTGTCAATCCCCTAGGCCAATTGAGAGAGAAATGGCTTCAGACCACACAACCTGAGAAAAGGGACAATGATGCAAGTTATGGTTAATCGTTTCTTCAGCATTGCTACACAACGCACAAAACCATAGACATTGCCAATTTTATTTTGTAAAAACATCTTAAGTCAAGGCCTCATTGGACAAACATATCCACAAGAAAGAAAGAAAAGTATTTATGGGGGATTGATTCTTCTAAATTGTCTTCCACCACCATAATCTACCCCCTTGAGCCTCTTCCAAGAACATGGCCACATCATGATAAGATCATATTAATCCTTGTCATCATGGGTTGATGTTGATTTGATGGTGACTTCTTGGACATCACTTGATGGAATCTAGAAGGAAATGGAGCCCAATGGATGGAATTTTTGCATAAAGAGAATATACTAGGGTTGAGTTCTTAACCTTCCCTAAGTATTTGATGTAATTTTGAACTTTGAAGAAAAATTATACTATAATTTCAAACTAGGTATTTTCACATGCTAATGGCCCATTTAACATCCACAGAAAATTCATGGAACAGTGCCAAAAATGTGGACGGAAATAAGCAAAGCATATGAAATCTAAACTAAGCTAATAGTCTTATGGTAGCATCCACAAAGAAAGAAAGACAACATCATATTTTGAACATCATCCATTCTTATCATGTAAAAACCATGCACCTTTAAACAATACTCATTTGTGAAAAAATTACAGTAATTCAAAATTGAATCAAATATTAGATTTATGTTAAAAACATTTACCAATGGTCTTCTCTTCCTCATCACCTAGACCATGTCTGTTGGAAAATGCAGCCAATGGGGGAAAGACATTTTCTTCCTCATCAAGAACAAAACACTGGCCAACATGTTTATTGATATTGATCTTAAGTTTATATTTTTTTTTCAAGATCCTTGTTTCCAAACTGCATCATGTGCAAGTAATGTATATATGAACCAATTATACACAAAATTTGTAGAAATCTACTTCCATAAATATGCAAATTATACCCAACATACATACCTTGTATGAAAAAATTGAACAAAAAAAGGCATGACTAACCTCGAAGTCGACAATATATCAAGAAAACCACAAAAACTTAAGAATTGCAACTCCTCCAGGAATATATTTTGTCATTTCCATTTTCTTTTCTATGGTTCCATTTCAAATGAAACCAATGAAGCTACAACAAAGGGTTCAGTAAAACATCAAATAAGAACTAGAAGCATTCAATGGACTAACACAATATTTAACCAAAATAAACCCAAAATTCCACAATCGACAAAATACTACAAACCTAAACAATAAACAAACCATAGAAATTTTCCAAGGTACAAGGCTAGACACTAACACGGTTTGATATACTAGAATGAGCCCATTATGGCTTAGTGGAAGTCTTGTTAAATTATTTATTTATCCTTTAATACTATGACACTATCTATGTGAAAATATAGGCCCCATCTTCGTCAAACTCCAACTTCATTTCCTGTCACAAACAAGAAAGACAATGTAATAGTTAAATATTAAAACATCAATCTTAAATAACTAGCATCAAAGAAATGTAATCCCAATCATCAATTTTACAACAAAAAACAGAAAATATAGAATCTATTTTTACCTTAAATGCAGCCTCAAATTAAAATATAGTGATCTTGCTACCATAAAGACCTTTTAACCCACTTAAAAAATAGAGGAACAACAACATTAGTCAAATAACATGAATCACATCATCAACAACAGAACATGTAGACTCACGAGTTACAATTGGAAGGTGTCAGTGAAACACAACTGCACTGACTAGATTCAGGAAAAGTGGGGACTCCACTTGTTATCTCGTCCCTTAATTGTCCAAC
Organism: Pseudotsuga menziesii; assembly: GCA_001517045.1. Classification (NCBI taxonomy): domain Eukaryota; kingdom Viridiplantae; phylum Streptophyta; class Pinopsida; order Pinales; family Pinaceae; genus Pseudotsuga; species Pseudotsuga menziesii. The sequence goes on along the minus strand of LPNX011186911.1, from coordinate 459,853 downwards.
GGACATGTGGGGACCTAAATTTTGACAAACCGATAAACTGATATAATCAGACATTATGCCTAATCTTGGCCTCCACTAGCCAATTGTGGTCATGGTGGCTAATGCAATTATGCCAATTGATTATTGCATTAGATGAATTTGGGTCTCGCGCAATAGATATCCTACAATCAATGCATAGGAACCTAGTGCATAGACCATTTTTCTCTTCACTTAGCTATGTAGAGCTCATTTATTTTTCTAAATAACGATAAGTATTTACAAAGAAAATATACAATAAACATAAAAGAATCGAAAAAGTGAAGACAATTAATTCATGCAACTAAAGGTAATAAAAACATATTTTCTCAAACCCTGAATCAATGGAAATCGACTAAAACCAATATTGATTCAAGCTACAACAACAGGTTAAGTCAAACATCAAATCAGAACTAGAAGCATTCAAGGGACTAACACGATATTTAACCAAAATACAAACAAACTTCAAAAATCGACAAAATGCTTCAAACAAAAGCAATAAACAAACCATAAAAAAATTCAAGATAGTTGTGCTAAACACTAACATGGTTTCATGTACTTGAATGAGCTCATTCTTGCTTATCGAAAGTGTTGTCAAATTATTATTTATCCTTTAATGTTAGGACACCATCTATGTGAAGAGATAGCTCCTAGGCGTAGTTTTGTCAAATTCCAATGGAATTTATCGTCACATACAAGAAAGAGACAATGTAAGAGATAAATATCAAAACATCAATCTTAAAATAAGTTGCATGAAGGTAATGTAGCTCAAATCATCAATGTTACAACAAAAAAGTACAATGTAGAATCTATTTTACCTAAAACACAACCTCGAATTCACATATAGTGATCACCAGTAAGGGTACATGGAACACCTAGACCAAAATAAGACTCAAGAGTCCCGCATGTGTATTATATCATATACAATCTTAGGTAAAATCCATTTTCCAATTCGCATTTTGTTCCTTGTCCTCATTTTCGACATTCTGAACACGACCTTCTCTAGATGAACCGTCATTATGATCATCCAAAACATTATGTTCCATATCAATTTCATTAGATAAATTGGTTATATCGTTTTCTCCCCTTCTTTCACGATATGATCGCCAAAGAGATAATGCTCTTTCATATGGAAAATTATCAATCCCATACTTTGTTACATAAAATCTTAAGCATGTATCCACATTTTTATCAAGATTGTTCCTCAACTTTGACTTGAAGAATGACAGTGCACTAAACATTCTCTCATCCTCCATTGATCCCAAAATCATGGTTTGACATAAATCCGCTAATTTGAAATATTTTGACATTCTTTGTCGTAGGATTTTTCTATCACTGAGTTTACTCCATAATCTTGTAATTGCACCATATTCTAGAGGATTTTCCAACTCATAAAGTTTCTCCCACATTGTTGTAGCAAAGCATTCAGCTTGATCGATATTTTTCTCGATCTAAAATACCTTGAATATGTTCTCCTTGTATCGCGGCCTCCCGACAAAAAACGCTCTACAAAATATTTCATTTCTCTATAGAGTCAACCTTTAAAGTCTCTGATCATTGACAATCGTTACAATATTGAGGGTATACCATAGACATGGCCTCCAACAATTCATCTCGAGGAAATTGTTTTCTTATCTATGATAATAGTGATTTTGCAATTTCTATCAAGTTGTGTCTCACTGAAATTACAACATTGTGAAATCATTCTATTGACACGGGGCACTCTTTGTTGTATCTTACTATCTTATCATTATAATAAAAGGGAACCATATTCCCACTCACTTCCATACATAGCATCCCTTTTTCATCAAACTTCAAAAAAAATCGTCATTTTCTATATTGATTAACTTACTCCAATTTGTAAATGCTAGACCTGTAAAAGACTCTCCCATAATATACAAATTATACAATGCAAGGCATGTTTATTTTCTTGCTCTTATGTATTCATCAATATACAACGTGCGACTTTGAGTCATCTTCATGAGGTTATTCATTTCATGAAGCATAGGAATAATTCCAGCCAATGTTAATAATGTATATATATCAGTTAGTAGAAAGAGAAGAGTTTGAGATTTTTCTACACTTGAGCGATGTTCATACATAACCCCTATCAAGGATACATATTCATCGAATAGTATTTTAATTGGTCCCTTCAGTGAGATCCATCTTGTATCAACATTGTTGGGCCCAGAAATGGCCCCTTTTGACCATCCTTATTTACCTCTTTTTTCCCTGTCCTACCCCATTGAGCATGCCAAATAGATGTTTTTCCCTCACTTTGCTCTTCAAGTCACCAAGGTATGACTGATTATTGTCTTATTTTATTAATACTTATGATTGTGGTAATTAAAGCTTTATATCTCTCAATATGCTAACATATGATGGTTTATAAAGGTATTTTGAGATATATAAACTGTAGGAAGATCGGGCTGAACATGCTATGAAAAGGATGGGCATTCATCTCTCAAGCTGATCACCATCCATCCTACCATTTCCTAAGGAATGTGGTCCCAGTATATTAACCCAGGCAAAGCTGTACAAATATAGCTACAACAGAATGCGTCAGATTTGGAGGTCAACAGTGCACTGTTGATCGTGTATGGCTGTGATTTGAAGATATCATTACTCCTAAGTCGATTAACAGTTTCCCTATATTTCCTATCTTTCATCCTACCACGTTTGTAACAGCTGTTGTAATTTAGGGCACTTGAAGATCAGAGATCTTCATGGCTTCCCAATAATAGGGATAGGATGTTATGATTTACGTTGTATAAATATGGAGAACTGTTTTGAGCCAGGGGTTGAACCCGTAACCAATTCATTGTATTAGCTGTGACTAAGAGTTGTGTAATCGATCTGCCTTTTTAATACAAGGAGTTACTTCATATCTAAGGGTTTTTAACGTGTGTTCATCCAGCATCTCTATGTGAAGGCTGGGCCCGCCTTCCCATAGAGATTGTTGAGTTAATTTAGGCATTTTAATTATTCTATTGTGTCATGTTATGTTAAATTTTTTTCTTCACAGGAAGCTATAACAGTTGTGGATTTACAGTGTGTTATTAATTGCATTTCTTGGAAATTTGTAGTGGCATCGTGTGACTGTCAACTGAGTAGGATTATTCTTTATGCAATTTGCGTGGTAGATGTAATAGCTTTGTTCATCCTTAGATCCTTTAGTTGTTGTTTCCATGAATCCTTGCAGTTTGTTCCTTAATTTTATGATTGCAGAATTTCATTCCTGTACGTTGAATTCATAGGATGACTAAACTCAATTTCTGTACTTTGAATCCCTAGATTAACATTCAATTTATGTCTTTGGATTTCTAGAATAATCAGATTAAGATAGTTGGGTTAATCATTAAGTGATTGGAACAGGATCTCCTTTTCTGCAAAAGTAATCTATATGTGATTTCATCTTTCAATTTCTAGATTAAGAATAGCAGAAGGTAATTGTGATTGTATTCTTTAGAAGGTAACTAGATTAAAAGGATTCTTGGGGTGATCATAGCCGAACAGAGGATAGGATTGTTCATTCATAGCAATTAAGTGTTTAAGCATATATTGTGCATGTTATCCTTGAAATACAAGACTTCCCTAGGTTGACAATAAATATTGCACACTCTGTATGTTAGCTGTAATTCACTTGCATATTGGGTGCCCAACATTTTGGCGCCGCTGCCGAGGAAGGATAAAAATTAAACACTATCATTAGTTGCATCCTATAATTGTTTCTATACAATCTCTTTTAACTTTTCATTGGAATGATTTGGGTTGTGTGAATACAAGAAGGGTAAAGCATGATCATCTTACAACTCCCAAAACCCCACAAAATACTAACAACTCAGGTGGTCGAGGTCGTGGTCGAGGTCCACAATTGGGAAGAAGAACATTCATTAACGATCTTGTTGACATAACTGATTCTTCTACCATGGCCTGCTATCAGGAAACACCTATCAAAAGAAGCCCTACCGATCCTGGGGTGCCAGCGTCAGGATCCACAGTGGAGAACACACGAGCAGCCATAACATCCTCAAATACCCCTATAGAGGAGGACAAGGTTGGTATAGCAGGATCTGTTGATCGAAGTCCAATCTATCACATTTATGAAAAGGTTGTAACTGAAGAGGAGTGGACACAGCTCCATCAGAAAATTTTTGATCAGTGGAAGAATGAAGAGAAGAACAAATAGGAGAAAACAAAAGAAGGAATGAGTAACAGACACGAATCTGATGAGGAAGAGGCGATGGGAGAAAACCATCATCTTGAAGATCATTCCCTGCCTGAAGGAACGGTGGCTACACTTCAGTTTCCAATTCAAAAGCTGGAAGGGACAGCCCTTATGAAAAATATATCGCCATCAGTGTTGCCTCGCTTTCATGGAAAAGCGACAAAGGATCCAGATGAATTTCTTTTCGAATTTGATATCCTCGGTCACAGCTATGACTACATCACCGATGCACAAAATATGAAGCTCTTCCCTGCCACTCTGAAGGACAATGCATTATGCTAGTTCATGAGCCTAGGAGGTGGAACTGTTACTAATTGGGACAGGATGAAACAGGTGTTCCTAGAGAAATATCATGAATATTGCAACACCAAGGACAAGAGATAAGAATTGTTTAAAATGGTGTAGATGGAGGACGAAAGTCTGGAAGATTTTGTAGAGAGGCTTTTATACAATGTGCAAAGAGCTGGACAGAGGAACATGGGGTTAGATGTGCTCAAGATAATCCTGCTTCGCAGGATTAGGGATGACTTCCTAGATATGTTAAACCTGTTAGGAAATGGAGATATCTCCAAGGAGTATTTCGAGAAGATTGTGGAATTATGTAAAAGATACTCCAGGGGGTCTTCTAGGAATAACAGGCGAGACAAATGGGATAAGCTAGAATGTGTTGTCTTCAACAGAACTCAGAAGTCATCCAATGGAGGAGCCACCTGTGCAGAGATAGGAAACCTCCGTGAAAATTTCAAAACAGAAATGATGAGCTCTATCTCCTCGGAAATCGACGTCCTGAGGGCAAAGCAAAAACAGGCAGTAGAGGATCTCACACTAGGTGTGTTCTGCCCTCGATGTATAAAGAACCACCCTGTGAAGGAGTGCCTGCTCGATAAGGTAGAAGTGTGTCAGTTGTGCGAGCTGAACCACAACATAAAAGAATGACCGTCACTTCCCCAAGTGAAGGTTGTTCTGCAGGCATCAACTCCAGAGGTGGAATCGGCCTACTCCATTGCACCAAAGAAGCCCCGACAGCCCCGAAACTAAGGTATTAATATAGACTCATTTCCATTTTTGAATAACATGAATAATTGGAATAATATGCAAAACGTGAATACACAATTCCTTCATCTTATTCTCAATGGAACCCCTCTCAACCTTCAATGCAAAATTATAACTCTTGGAACCCCTGGGTTCAGCCACCACACCAACCAACTTCTTAGTCTCCTGGATGGAGGAATTTCCATCCAGGAAACCAGTTTCCTCAACAACCTCCACATCAACAGCAACCATACCCTCCTCAATATCCTCAATATCCTCATCAGCAGTCGCAGCTGCAATTGCAGAACAATTCTGCCCCTAATATACCGATACAACCTCAGCTGCCTGCTCAACCTAATCCTAAACCAAACAATAAAACAGTCCATCAATTTGAGACTATCAACATGCCTGCCTACTCCCTTTCTCATGTGCCTTGAAACGATATCCGCTTACGATCAGGAAAAATAGTAGAGCCTATAATCATTGAAGATGTTCCATCTTCTGTACATGAAGAAGGAGTGAATCCACAGCATCTATCTAATACGACCCCCATCATTGAAGATGCTGAACATCCCACTAATGGGTCAGCTGAAATACAGCATGATATATCTAGTGATACACAGCCTACCTAGCTGATTAGGAAACCACCGTATCCCGAGATATTAATGCTACCAACGGTAGGGGGACAACCTCAGTTTAACCTCTTAGGAGAGTTAAAAAATCTTTATGTTAAAATTCCCCTCCTTAAAGCTCTTCAAGATGTGCCTATCTATGCTAGAACTATTCGGGATTTGTGCACAAAGAAACCAGGAAGGAAACCCAAAGATCCTCCCACTGTTCATGTCATAGGGAAATTATCTACATTGATAATGGGAAAAACCCTTTTGGCTAAATATGACGATCCTGGGAATCCCACTGTTACTGTGCATATTGGGCATACACAGATACCCAACATACTAGTATATTTAGGAGTGGCGATTAATGTCATGACAATTGAAATTGTAAGAAAACTTGGGCTCACTAATCTTAGACCAACTCCCACCATTTTATAACTGGCAGATAGATCCACCATTAAACCTGAAGGAATTTTGGATGATCTTGTCATCTCAATTGATTCTTGGGAGTACCCTGCTGACTTCTTGGTTTTACAACCTAAGTCACAGCTAGGAGGACACCCACTGATCCTAGGAAGGCCTTGGTTAGCCACAATTGATGCTTGCATCAGCTGTCGATCTGGGTCTATTACCATATCAAATGGCACTGAGACAAAGAACCTCACTCTCTGCCCTCCAACTCGGCCGAGCCCAGAAGCTGAAACTTCTTTATGGATGGAGCCAGAGGAAGAAGAGGGTGTTCAGCCATTATTAACTATAGGGAAGGCCTTAAGTTTTAAATATGAAACTGAAGATGATTCCATTAATAATTTCATCAGTGAACCCACCTCAGTCAATAAAGAAGTTTATCAAATCCTGAACATTACTTTGGGTAAGGAAGAACAAGAAAATCTCATAGAAGAAGCACTATTCGGTGACACACACATAATCCCAGTATTGAAAAATTCAAAAAGTATTCCCATTGAGGTAGAGTCTGGAAGAACCCTGAATATTAACCCCAGCCTCTCCTTAGATGAACAGAAGTGCCTGATCAGTCTCTTGAAAGAGCATAAGGGGGCATTTTCCTGGGAGTATACAGACATGAGGGGTATTCCCTCTAACCTGTGCACCCATCATATTTATTTTAAAAGTGACTCCCGGCCTTATGCTAGCCTCAACGACGAATGAACCCCAATCTTAGGGACACAGTGAAGGAAGAAATTCAAAAACTCTTGGAAGCAGAATTTATATATCCTATTTCAGACAGCGAGTGGGTCTCCCCGCTCGTAATTGTACCCAAGAAAAATGGTAAATGGAGAGTCTGTGTCGACTATAGGGAGCTGAACAAAGCCACACAAAAATACCATTTTCCCTTGCCCTTTATCGATCAAGTACTCGACACCGTATCAGGGAAAAAGTTATTCTCCTTCCTGGATGGGTTTAGCAGGTACAATCAGATTCAAATTGCTCCTAAAGACCAAGATAAAACTACCTTCACCTGTCCCTAGGGAACGTTTGCTTACAGAGTGCTTCCCTTTGGTTTATGTAATGCACCAGCAACATTTCAAAAAGTTGTAATCGACATATTTTCAGAATTAGTTAATGACAGTATGGAAATTTTTATGGATGACTTCACTCCTTATGGCAAGGATTTTGCAGAAGCACTAGAAAATTTGAAAAAGGTTTTAACTCGTTGTGAACAGACCCAGCTATCTTTAAGCACTAAAAAGTGCCATATGATGATGAGTGAAGGAGTAGTATTGGGGCACTTCATCTCTGCTGATGGAATTCAGGTGGATCCCTCAAAAATCAAGGTAATAAAAAATATACCAGTAATCCTACAACTCAAAAAGAGGTGTGAAGTTTCCTAGGACATGCTGGATACTACCGAAGATTTATAGAAAATTTTTCCAAACTTGCTTCTCCTTTGTTTTCACTGTTAATGAAGGATGTGTAGTTTGTTTGGAATTAAGCATGCCAGACAGCGTTTGTTAAGCTTAAGGAGAAGCTGTCCACAGCTCCTATCTTAAGAGGGCCCAATTGGACCCTACCTTTCCACATTTCTTCAGATCCTTCTAATGCCGCTATTGGAGCAGTTTTAGGACAGCAGGATGGTCAAGTGCCTTATGCAATTTATTATATTAGTAAAAACTTAGCCCCAACTGAACTTAATTATACTATCACCGAGAAGGAGTTCTTAGCTATTGTCTACTCCATTAACAAATTTCGACACTACATTACTGGATATCCTACATTTGTGCACACTAACCACTCTGCCATTAAATATCTAATGAACAAACCTGTCACTAATGCCAGAGTGACTAGATGGCTCTTATTATTACAGGAATTTGATATTACCATCATAGATAAACCTGGAAAAGAAAATGTTGTCACTGATTTTTTATCTCGTTTCACTAACACTGATGATAATTTGTTAGTTGAGGACTCTTTTCCATATGAACATTTATTTGCAATTTCAGCTCATTCCCCTTGGTATGCAGATGTCGCTAATTACTTGGTTGCAGGAAAGCTTCCAGCACATATGTCCAAAAGAGAAAAGAGAAAAAGCATCCAGCAAAGTGCCAGGTATTGTTGGGTAAACGGTCACCTCTTTTACACGGGTCCTAATCTTGAAATCAGAAGATGTGTAAGGGAAGATGAAATCTTTCATATACTAAAGGCCTGCCATGATGAACCTTTTGGGGGACATTTTGCAAACAGAAGGATAGGACACAAAGCACTGAGAATGGGCTACTATTGGCCAACTCTTTTTAGGGATGCAAAAAGGTATGTCCAGTCTTGTGATAGCTGCCAAAGGATGGGTCAGCCCAATAGATTAGATCAAATGCCTCTGTAACCACAATCATTGATTGAACCCTTTGATAGATGGGCTCTAGATTTTGTTGGCCCTATCAGCCCTCATTCCAAGCAGAAAGCCTCCATCTTGGTTTGTACCGTCTATATGAAAAAATGGGTAGAAGTTATATCCCTGGAAAAAGCGAATGACCAGGCTGTGATTGACTTCCTGTATAATGAAATATTTACCCATTTTGGGGTACCTAAGGAAGTAGTTACTGATGGAGGACCGCAGTTTATGTCTCATCAATTTGAAGCTCTGCTACAGAAATACCATGTTCAGCATCGGGTAGCTTCACCTTACCATCCCCAAGCCAATGGCCAGGTGGAAAGCACTAATAAAGTCATTGAAGCTATCCTCACCAAGATGGTCAAGAGCCATCATAGAGATTGGGCTGACAGACTCCTGGAAGCATTATGGGCGTATTGCACCACTTGGTATAACAATACAGGTTTCTCTCCTCACGACTTAGTGTATGGTAAAAGTGTCATCTTCTCAATTGAATTTGAAATTAAGACTTTGAAGATGGCCACAGAGGTAAACCTAGATGTAACTAAATCCTAGAAGAGGAGATTGAACCAATTGAATGAACTGGATGAGAACCAGTTGGTTGTTGTGGATCAGACGGTGTTAATTCAGCAACAGAGATCCAATTGGCATGACCGATTCATCAAAAAGAAGGTCTTCTGTGAGGGAGATTGGGCACTATTATATGATTCCAGATTCAAAAGAGATTTCAAGGGTAAACTGCGCACAAGATGGTTGGGGCCATACCTAGTGGATAGAGTATTTGATAATGGTACAGTCCTCCTGGTAACCATTGATGAGAACCACATACCATTATTTGCTAATGGTCACAGGCTGCGACTGTACCATAAGCCCATTTCAAATGATTCATTTATCTCACAAATTGCAGCTAATCCAGATTACCAATTAGCACAAGGGTAGGAATTTTTCTCTGCCCCTGCCAATCATTAATTAATCACTGTAAATCGCATATGGATCTTTGTACATAAATAAATTGTTTTTCTGTTATGTGTTATCCTTTTTCTTTCGCACTTGATCCGTTTTTTTTATTGTGCAGGAAAGCGCCTAAGAATGGTGGTCATTATTGGGCCTAAATACCAAACAAATCATTCCCCCTGTAACTTCCTGCACCAAATTTTTCTTTTCCTTTTCCTTGAATAAATATGTCGCAGCTGCAACACCCTTTTTCCGGCAGCTGCAACACCGGTTTTTCGGCAGCTGCAACACCATTTTCGGCAGTTGCAGCACCGTGAAATTCCGCCATCTTCCGTTTCCACAAGCTGTGACCTCATTTTACTTTTGACCATAAAACCCATTTCGCGTAGCTGCAACATAGTCACTTTCCATCCGCTTAACATTTTTTCCCCCTTTTTCGGCAGCTGCAACTCCGCTACATTTAGCTGATTTTTCTATCATTGAACGTCGCACCTCTACTTTGATTTCTTTATGGCATGTGGCTATGACTCCTATGTTATTAGCAGATCTTTTTGCAAAATAGCAACTCCTCTAGATATGGCTCTGATTCCTGATGTCGGCAGTTTGACTCATAATGTAATATTCATCATATTTCTGACCATTTTAACACGATGGTTTTTGGTTCGCCGGCGGAAGAGGTTATTACAACACCTTTGTAATTATGATTGCAATTAATGACTACACAACGCACGAGTTCAGCTTTTGCAACGACTGCAATCACATGCTCTATCATCCTCCAAAGGACATCCATCGCGCATTTTCGAAGGTATGGCTTTGATTAACTACTTGATTAAGTATCAATATGATTTGACAATATCAATCGTACTTTCCTTTTTATGCCCATTATTGCATCGATTAACTCTCTACTCGTGTGATGTAATGACCAATTATGCTACCTAATAACTGCCACCTTTTCCAATTTAGGATAAAATTTCAAATAATCCAATGCATTGAAACTTTCCAAATTTGCCTAACTCTCCTCTCAGTTGTCCATGCATACTCTGTGCTGTAACCTCCATTGACGGAATCTGTAATCTGTTGAACTACAATATAATTATGAAGACAAAAACATGGGTATTCTGGCTCATTATGAACCTTCAAACACACGAGAACTCAGAAGAAATGCTGCAGTCTTCGCTATCTTTCAATTCGTCGGTTGGACGGATTTTTTTGAACGCCTGAATGGATTTCACCGTGAAGCAGCTTTACAGTTCGTTTTGAATCTTACAAAAACCCATTCAGAGGTTTGGGGATTACGTATTGAAATTTTTGAAGCCATAATGACTAAAGTCACTGGTCTTCCTCAGGTAGGAAGAACTTGGTTCAGACATCGAACCCCCGCTACTACAGCAATACAATATTTTCTAATGGAAGGGGAGCAGGTTCAAATGACGCGAAGAGGGATAGTGCTACAATCATTGCCACATCCATGGAATCAAGTCGTTGTTTTTCTCAATAAATACATCACCTACGAAGGTAGGTACCAAACAGTCTATCATTCTGAATTCCCTTCGCTCTCTCATCTCTATCACAGGGTTCTGTTAAATATTCCATATTATTTGCTTAATGATTTACATCACATGGAGAGGTTTGTTCAAGTTGCTAAACATCCACTCTCCTCACTAACCCACCATGGCCTCATTAAATTAATAATATTAAGGACCCTTTCTCAACACAATATAACCTAGGAGCAATTTACAGCCCAAGTTCAGGAACCCGCTCCTTTGCCCGGTCTTCCAATAGAAGAAGAACAGGTGCATCCACAGTTGGGGGGGAATGAAGAACAATAGGAGGCTAAGAGCCCCTCCAATATAGTTGGGGGGGGAGATGAGACTGGATTAGAGGATCAACCAAGGGTACAAGCAGAACAATTGAGAGAAGATGTACATGAAAACCCTATGGAAGAACTAAATAGTAGGGTAGCTCTGACAGTAGATGGTGAAACTGGAGCAGCATTAGATGTTGTGACAATTGAACCCGAAGATGATAGACCCATGGAAACAGAATAAAATACTAAGTTGGTGACCACTGAATCCTCACCTGAATGGGAAGGAACCTTGATTGAGGAAGAACATCCCGAGGAATAAGAAAATGCTGGAACTAGGAATATTTCTTCTACTTCAGCTGTGAATCCAAAAACTCCAGCACCACAAAGAAAAAGGAGATCAAAGGATGAAAAAAAGGATGAAATTAAGGTATCTCCACCAATAAGAAGGAAAAGAACCAGGCTAGTCGTAGCAGCAGAAGTAGCAAGGGAAACATGGGAAACCTTAGAAGCACAAATTGAGTTCCCCATTCTTAAACCCAGACCATTTGATGCCCCACAGGGGCCGATTGAAGAAGAACCCCAAATTGAAGGAATTCTGTTTGAAAATAGGCTATTAAAAGAGGAAGTCCAAACACTCAAAAAGGAATTGGAAACTTGGAAAGAAGCGTGCAGAAAATAGGGTGAAAGGAAGATGCACACATTGGTTGAAGCTGCAGATCAAGTGGAAGGATCAGATCCTACTGAGCCTAGCAATGAGGAAGAAAGAGTGGTATGTCCCACCTGTGGAGAAATCTTTAATGAATCAGGTTACAAGATTATAATTCGTGCCTTCACAACACAACAGTCTGCACCTACAACTATGGAAGGACAGGTACAACTTGATTTGAGAGATGGTGGGACTCCCCAAGAAAAACTTCAGTAGGAGGAAGCTGCAGATGAACAAGATGCTATCACACAAGAACCAGCATCCTTGGATATTATTGATGGTGAAAATCCCCAAGAAAAACTTTAGGAGGAGGAAGCTTTAGATAAACAGGATGCTGTCACACAAGAACCAGCATCCTTGGATATTATTGATGGTGAGAATCCCCAAGAAAAACTTCAGGAGGAGGAAGCTTTAGATAAAAAGGATGTTGTCACATAAGAACCAACATCCTTGGATAGTATTGATGGTGAAAATCCCCAAGAAAAAATTCAGGAGGAGGAAGCTTCAGATAAACAAGATGTTGTCACACAAGAACCAGCATATTTAAATATGCCTGTCAAAATTGCCACTAACCTGGGATAGAGGAACCAAAGGATGAAGTTATTCTCAATTTTATGGATGAATATTGCACTACGACCCCAGAATCCTCCCATGACACAGAAATAATAGAAGCGGAACCACAACAGCAAGACAATGATGAGGTCAAACAAGATGCTGTCACACAAGAACCAGCATCCTTGAATGTTCTTGCTCACGCGGTTTCCCAAATGAGGGGAGGAGAACGAGGAATCAAAGGCACTCTGGAGTCTAATGAATAATTTTGTACTATAACTCTAGAATTGTCTCAGGACATAGAGATACTAGAATTGGAATCACAACAACAGGGAAATGAAGAAGCAAATAAGGATGTTGTTACACAAGAACCAACATCCCTAAAAATTGCAGTAGAAATGCAACAAGTGGATGTCATTTCTGAGATGGATTTAGGTGAAGATGAACAAGTCCAATCACAACCTCAGGTGATACCGAAATCCTGGAGGGACAGCTGCATACTGAAGAAGACATCCAGTCTCAGCAGCATGAGGAAAAAGAAGAACAGGGCTTTGTAGCCTCACAATATCTGGCTAAGATAGCAGTTGATGATCAGGTAGAGAATGGAATTAAAATGCAGGAGGAAGTTGCTCCACAAGAACCAACATCCTCACATCCAGCTGCCAAAGTTGCCAAAGGGAAACCTCAGAAAGAAGATGATGTTACACAAAGGGGTGGAAGTTTTTGCTAAAGGAATTCCAAGAGGGGTTGCTGTTACACAAGAACCAGCACCCCCAGAAGTAACTTCAGATGTGCAGAATGTCCAATGTGGCACATCAGGTGACAAAGTGGGGATTGAATCTCTTTGAAATTTCATTGACCCTGATTCTGACAAAGAAGAGTATCTGGAAAAAGAAGAAGCCCTGAACCCTACAACAGAAATCTCAATTCTGAGAATGGAGGTAAGAAAATGGAAAAGCCAGGTGGAAGAATACTAAGAATGGGATGATTTCCCTCACTGAGCATAAAAATACCATCAGAAGACTGGAGGAGAAATGGGCAGAAGAACGTATGACCCAGAGACTTCTAGAATAAGAGCTACATAACGAACTAAGGGAGCTAAAAAATTTCCAGTCTATGCAGAAGGAAAAAGAGCAGATGTATTCTCTTTCACAAGAACTCCTAGGCACTAGGGTACCTTCCTCTTCTTACCCTGTCTTTTTATTTGAACAATTTGTTTGGTTTAAGTTAAGGGCTGTGAAAGAAGGGAGGTTATTTGAGATAACAACCTTAGCAAAATTCTTGGAGACCTTTTTTAGAAGCAATTTTGAAGACCAAAATCTGCTATGCAAGCTATATTTGCATGAGATGGCTTGTCCTCTCGACCGCCATTCAAATCCTGTCCCTTTTTCAGGAGATGTTCAGTTGAGAGAATTTTCTTCTTTTGTGAGCAATCACGCTCAGTGGGAAAGGTCTTTTCAAACATTTTCTCACAATAAAGCCCATTCTAATCTGTGGGTCCGAAGTGAGCCTCAAAATACTGGTATTTTTCTTGCTCGACACAGGAGTTTTCTCTCATGATCCATCTAGACTCGGCACATAATGGAACTGCAGGAGGAGGTTATTTCTACTTGTACCAACCAGATCTCCACACATCAACAAATAGCTTTGGAAGGCAGTAAGCATAGGTGGTAGGCTACCTCTCCTACCCTCAGGAACAGAGACCCCTATTATTTCAGAAATTTTGAACAGGAACTTTCTAGGGTTGAGGGTTATGTTGGATGTATCAGGGAGTGTGGAGCTAACTAGTTGGGCCTGAAATTTAAATTTCCTCTCATCTGGTGGCCAGCAAAACCATACAGGATGGATTTCTCACTGACCAAGGCAGAGGAGCAGCGATGTTGGAGATATTGGGTTGCCCATAGAGTGTTCATAGAAAAAGAAGGAATGTCTGAGTTCCCCTACAACTTCTCTTCTCTCCATGAACAGAGCACGGTGCAAGATTCAAATTCTGAATAATGGAGGTTGTTGCATGAGGACATGCAACAGGACAGTTTGGGGGAGATGTTGGGCCCAGAAATGGCCTTTTTTTACCATCTTTATTTACCTATTTTTTCCCTATCCTACCCCATTGAGCATGCCAAATAGATATTTTTCCCTCACTCTGCTCTTCAAGTCACCAAGGTATGATTGATTATTGTCTTATTTTATTAATACTTATGATTGTGGTAATTAAAGCTTTATATCTCTCAATATGCTAACATATGATGGTTTATAAAGGTATTTTGAGATATATAGACTGCAGGAAGATCGGGCTGAACATGCTACGAAAAGGATGGGCATTCATCGCTCAAGCTGATCACCATCCATCCTACCATTGCCCAAGGAATGCGGTCCCAGTATATTATCCCAAGAAAAGCTGTACAAAAACAGCTGCAATAGAATGCGTTAGATTTGGAGGTCAACAGTGCTTTGTTGATCGTGTATAGCTATGATCTGAAGATATCATTACTCCTGGGTTGATTAATAGTTTCCCTATATTTACTATATTTCATCCTGCCATGTTTGTAACAGCTATTGTAATTTAGGGTGCCTGAAGATCAGAGATCTTCATGGCTGCCCAATAATAGGGATAGGATGTTATGATTTACGTTGTATAAATATGGAGAACTGTTCTGAGCCAAGGGTTGAACCCGTAACCAATTCATTGTATTAGCTGTGACTAAGAGTTGTGTAATCGATCTGCCTTTTTAATACAAGGAGTTACTTCAGATCTAAGGGTTTTTAACGTGTGTTCATCCAGCATCTCTGTGTGAAGGCTGGGCCTGCCTTCCCACAGGGATTGCTGAGTTAATTTAGGCATTTTACTTATTCTGTTGTGTGATGTTATGTTAATTTTATTTCTTCATAGGAAGATGTAACAGTTGTGGATTTACAGTGTGTTATTAATTGCATTTCTTGGAAATCTGTAGTGGCATGGTGTGACAGTCGATTGAGTAGGATTATTCTTTATGCAATTTGTGTGGTAGATGTAACAGCTCTGTTCATCCTTAGATCCTTTAGTTGTTGTTTCCATGAATCCTTGCATTTTGTTTCTTACTTTTATGATTGCAGAATTTCATTCCTGTACGTTGAATTCATAGGATAGCTGAACTCAATTTCTGTACTTTGAATCCCTAAATTAACATTCAATTCATGTCTTTGGATTTCTAGAATAATCAGATTAAGATAGTTGGGTTAATCATTAAGTGATTGGAACGAGATCTCCTTTTCTGCAAAAGTAAGCTAGATGTGATTTCATCTTTCAATTTCTAGATTAAGAATAGCAGAAGGTAATTGTGACTGTATTCTTTAGAAGGTAACTAGATTAAAAGGATTCTTGAGATGAGCATAGCTGAACAGAGGATAGGATTGTTCATTCACAGCAATTAAGTGTTTAAGCATATATTGTGCATGTTATCCTTGAAATACAAGACTTCCCTGGGTTGACAATAAATATTGCACACTCTGTATGTTAGCTGTAATTC
Organism: Pseudotsuga menziesii; assembly: GCA_001517045.1. NCBI lineage: Eukaryota > Viridiplantae > Streptophyta > Pinopsida > Pinales > Pinaceae > Pseudotsuga > Pseudotsuga menziesii. Next base: position 443,594 of record LPNX011186911.1, on the reverse strand, counting down.
ACTTGCATATTGGGTGCCCAACAAACATATTTTAATAGTTTGTTTCCATTTGTAACACCATCGAAAAAAGAAAAAAATAAACTCTAAAAATTGTTTGGGACTCCGAGTATGCATGAACCTCACGTACAAGATATTCAACCTTTCAAACTAATGAAAAGTTTCTCCCTATTTTAAATGTGATATTCATCCTGTGAGCCATACAATGAATACTAAGCATATATGGTGAAGATGAGAGTTGCAGTCTAGCACAAAGGTTATTCCTTTGTCCATGCATTACTGATGCTCCATCTGCTCCAACAAATACCAAATTTTTTGCAATCATGGAATGATCCATACCACCAATTTCCTTCAAAATACCAATAACAAGTTCATAAATGTTTTTTGTTGTAGAAATTTTAGGCATTTTATGAATTCCAAGTAGATAGGAATGCCTGGTATGGTCATTGACCATATAAATGCTCATGCAAATCTATGAAGTGTTATCAATAGGCGTAACTTCATCTAAACACGGTGACAAAAATGTAGCATTTGCAATATTCTCTTTCATATTGTCATTTTCTGCTTGAGCTAGATATTTTCCCCATTCCCAACCACTTGATAAATGCCAATGAGAAGATGGAAAATTTGACACTTGAATAAAAGATAGCTATTTTGTTAATTTTGGATAATATGTCATAGGACGGCAATTGGATAGGATGTGAAATACGGTGCTTAATTGTATCATCTTTGATAACAAATTTGTTTCCATCATCTTTCCAAATTGAGATGTGATGGTTCCTCCACTTTCCTCAAGTTTTCTCTTATTTATTACGATTTTATTATATTACTCTTCATATTGGATATTTCGAAATTAGCTAAGAGATTTCCATCTAGGAGTATATGTTTCTCATCGTTTGTAGATTTCTTATCATACACCTTTCCAACATGCTTCTCTATTGTGTCTAACTTCATCTGCAATTTCACTACCTTGCCAAGTTTCCAACTACATGAAATGCATTTAACTTCTTATGAGGTCTCATTCTCATTTGCTAGAGGTATTGGTTCAATAAATGAGTATCTTGAGACCCAATCAAAATTGAATTTTCTCCCTATGTCCCATTGTCCATTTTTCCTTTTTCGTGAATGCACTGTGTCACCTTGCAAGGAGAAATATTCAACATTTGAACTACCAATTTCAGATGAAAATTCATTTGTCTCACTTTGATCACTAGAGGAATGTATTCTACCATCCATTGTATGGGTTGCAGATACATTTTCAAAAGTGTTGAAATATATCTCATTGATACCTTGCTCAAGAGAGCTTGAAGCATGAATAGGATGTGGATTATTGGATTGAGGATTTTGAAAATATGATATTTTGTACTTTTGTCTTGATGTTATATTTTTCTTTCCGCAATCCATGTTTGACATCTTACTTAATATTCCACAATTGAAATTCCAAATCGATATAGAAACCAGAACTGAATCTTGCATGAGAAAAATGATATAAAATTAGTACAATATAACATTATCAATTTATATTGACCCGACTTAGAATGAGTGTTTACATTGACTCTTTCAATGACTTTTACAAGACCAAATACATCAATAACATCCCTCGAAGGAGGTATAACAATAATACAGTAAAAGTACAATAAGAATATCTTCGGAAGTTACATTTTTCAACATATTTTGGACATGAAAAAACAAATAAAAACCTTAAAATTGAAGACTCAAACTGTAACCCTAAAACTAAGACCTATAACTTATAAGTTTAACATTGAAACCCTATCCCTAAATTGATGAATGGTAATCTGAATTTTAATGTCTCCTAAATTTTTATACACATTTAAGATAAAGGGAATGGTAAAGGGAATGCTTTTCGAGTAACCTTCTCTCAAGGAAAAAACCCAAAGTAAACATTATGTATTTTTTTCATCTCTTGCTTCCTTTATGTATTGTCTTTTTTTCTATAGTGAATAAGGCCACATACCATACTAAAAATAGATCAAACAAACTAATGCAGTTTTTGTTCCAAGCATCTCACAAGTCCCTAAAACATATGATTGAAGTCGCTCTAGCCCATGGGACATTCACTAGTACTATTAAATAAATATTATGTATTTACAACTTTCATTGAACTATGTTACTCTAGCCCATGGGACATTCACTAGTACTATTAAATCAATATTATGTATTTACAAATTTCGTTGAACTATAACATAGAAAGAAATGACTCAAAATTGATGTTAGGAAATTGACTCAAAATTCTGTAATTAGCAATTTGATGAGCAATAATAAGAGAACATGAAGTATGATAACCTATTGAAAAATAGTTGCATCCCTAACCAAGTTCTATATTATTGCTAACAAGAAGGATAATCACAGTCATGTCCATAAAAGAAGGGGCACTAGAGTCATGGTCCAGGAGAGAAGGGACATGGCAGTCACAGTTCAGCATAGAAGGGACACGACAGTCACAGTACAACAAAGAAGAGACACCACAGTCACTGTTCAACAGAGAAGGGACACCACAATCATAAATCAGCCTTATAAGGTTGTTTAAAAAATATGGTTCAATGGAGAAAGGGACATGGCAGTCAAAGTTCAGTAGAGAAGGGACGCGGCAGTCACAGTACAACAAAGAAGAGACACCATAGTCATTGTTCAACAGAGAAGGGACACGACAATCATAATTCAGCCTTATAACGTTGTTTAACAAACATGGTTCAACTGAGAAAGGGATACCACAGTCACGGTCCAGCAAGAAGGTCAAGAATGAGTCAAGCATCCCACAACAGCTAAGTCACAAACACGCAATTGTCAAACACCTCAGTATCCCATGGTTAAATACCAACAAATTTAAAATAATTGCAAGAATTTGATTGAGTTTTCAATTGTTTAAAGAACATAGAGGGAAAACATCTATAGTGTTGTAACAAATGTCGAAGAATCAATGCAGTGCCCAAATTGTATATATTGAGAGAATGGCCAGTGGCTTTACTCTAATAGATGTTGTCCAGTTGAGGAATTCATTGTTGAAGATCATTTCCAAGTGTCAATGCCCCGAAGGAAAGTCTACACCAACGCATTAAGATGCCCAAACGTTAAGACTAGAAACTTCACTTTATTTGCTTTGAAATCTCCATTTGAGTTCTATGTATGGAGACATTAATTGATGAGCAGTTTACAAATTTATCAGATAGAACGTTTTAAGGCATTCTTGTTGGTGTTTTTTGTGCTTGGATTTATGCCAAGTGTAGTGCATTCGTTTCAAAGTAACCATCAGGGAAGATCGAGTACATTTCATAGGAGGATCAAAACAATTTTTTGATGATGGGAAATTATCATGTTGTAGTATTCAGTCAAAGGGACATCAACTTGGTGGTCATTCTGGTGATATTATTGTTATATTCTGAGATCTTACTACTCAATAATCATTATAGACATGCATAGAGCACATAAAACTGGGTTCTTGTCTCCTCGTAGTCATCAATAGAAGCAAAATGTCATTTTGTAGCCACTAATAGATTCATGAAATGGTCACTATTAGAGTGAGTTTCTAGATGATCTCTTAAATGTCAATAATAGTGCAATAGAATTCGATGCACCAGTCATAGGTAATCAACAGAAATACAATGAAGCCTTTCAGTGGAAAATCAAGTTCATCTAAAAATTTGGCACCAATCCAAATGTAATAAAAGGAAATCCCACCCACCATTGTCCAATGATGGTACACCTACTGGCCTGCAATATTTGAAGGCAGTATATGTAAAGAATTATACCATTCAAAACTCCCAATGAAAGCGGGAATTATAATAAAATCAAAACATTGTAGAAGGTGATCAAGGTTAAGCAGGAAACTTAGTAGTTAATTTGCAATGTAATCAATAGTTGGTTGTTGGAAAACCAATGTTAATGAGAAGAAATATAATGAAATTAACCTTTTACTATTACCCTTGTAATTCCCAAGTGAGGTGTATGGGAGATCATCAAAATGAGAAAAAAATAGAGTACATAATATTTATACAACTCAATCTAGTTGTCTAAGATATCTAATATGCAATTATAAAAATTATATATCACTCAAATTACATTGCAAATAAATGTATTGAGTAAAACTTTTTACATCTGCCCATACTAGAAAGAAGTGATTTTGTTGCTAATAACTCCTTGAGAAGGATTCCTACATACCTAGCTAAAAATTTCAACAACGGCTTCTTTTATTTAGTCGCGTCTGGAAGAATTTAATGACACATGATTTTCATCTTGGATCATTGGCTCATCACATAGGATACATTTTCATTCTCTTCATGAACATAAATATGTAGTGAAATTTTGGGTCGAGGAAAAAATACTATGAACCCCTCTATGATAATAATAAAAAAAAAGGCCTTCAAAGGCTAGTGAGGCCTCCAAATTTAACTCCTAAAAGATGGGAAAAATCCTAAGACTAATCTCCTTATTAGTATTATTAGTTGAGAGAGTTCACCTCCTAAAAATTATTAATATTACTACATGAAAGAGTTCAACCAACATAACAACTGAATCTCTTATTTAGCTATTAATCCTGAGCACACCAATTATGTTTGATACTTTATTTGATACAAGTGGCCTTGTACAAAATATCAAAGGATTAATTACAAAAGATTAAATATTATTACAAAATTATGATCTTACATACAAAATTGTTCACATAGATAGGTTTATTTGCATAGTTTAAATTTTGTATTTAGGTACATATAAATCTCTATGCTATGATTATTGGAATCCGGAGTTCTTGTAAGTTTAGTAGTACCTTCTCAAAAGTTACAGTTTGAGTTACTCCTCAACTAGGTTCTCATATTTGGAAAAAGCAAATTTTCCCAAGTTATATTTATCATTTGAAGTGGATATTTTATATTCATTTTTCTAATGGGGTTAAGAGCAAGGAATGGAGAAGACACTCAAACCTAAATGGTGCAATTAACCAGAGATTTAAGATCCAAGATGATTATGTTTCAAGTCAATCTTGTTGCCAAGTTGCTAGATTGTGAGGTTGATAGAGTACACCTGTATGACATACTAAAGGAATTATGACATTATCATGCTCAATACTATTCAGCGTAAATATAGCTTGTAAGGGACCATACCTAGCACAATCATAATTCTTTTATGACGATTAAATTGGGAGGTTGGATTGAACAACTATGAATCTATATTGTAAAGATGGCATTTCCATGGAATTTAATATTTTTTCTTTATGAATTAATTTATGTTTGCATAAAATGGGATGTGTTCATGGGTCATGCAGGCCCTCTAATCAACCCCAAACAACTTATTTCTTCAACCTAATAGTTCATAGGTTTCTCCTGGTATGGCCACAATTGACGAGGTGGACTGGTTACATGAAGCAGTCTATAGGAGATGAAGCATTTTTGCTAAAATTTTAGAAGTCATTATGTATTTATTTTGGAGTGATTCATCATACAATGTCATTCCTGTGCATTGCAGTTCTAGTATCCAGTGTGTTCAGATGTGGCCATCTTGGCTTGGTTGCACTAGTAACCACATGGTGGTTGTGGGTTTAAGGTATAGATTGGATACATATTTGTCAAGGATGTGTAATACAATTCTAAAAGTTTCAAGTTGGAGAGTATCTATAGGGCCAATGTGCACCCTGGTTTTTACCCCGAGGTATTAAAACTGTACATGATGTCTATATTGTATTTAAATCATGGCGAGGAGCTCAAGGCCAAGGCACTGGCATTGATTTGGCATTTTGTGTATCGACGATCAGGGTTGATATCGATGGTTATAGTGCTAGTCAGACACAGTATATTTTGGAATATCATGTAAGCATCCTGGTTTTTACGCCGAGGTATTAAAACTATACATGATGTATATATTGTATTTGAATCATGGCGAGGAGCTCAAGGCCAAGGCACTGCCATTGATTTGGCATTTTGTGTATCGACAATCAGGGTTGATGTCAATGGTTATAGTGCTAGTCAGACACAGTATATTTTGGAATATCATGTAAATACACAATTTAATAAAATACCACAACTAGCTATGCATTGCAACAAAAGAGATGGGGGCATGATTTCACAAGGAACGGGTAGGGGGGTTTGTCCAATCCCTTAACCCAATAGGGTGAGACCAGATGTCAATGGGAAAACCCATAAAGCCTCAACTACCTTTTTGTCCTCTACACTCAATCATTCAATTCTTCCATAAGAGCGGTTGAGGTAGTTAATGCCTTGGGCAGAGCAAGGCCTGGCATTCATATTTCATGTCTAAGCAAGACTACAGTCTGGGGAAGCCACATTCTTTCTTCAGAAGCAAGTAATCGCGGGGATGTGTGCCCAGTTCGTCATCGCAAAGTCGCCCAAAACACGTTTGGAGGTCATTCTTCCCCATTCCATTCGATTCATTCGCACGGTTGTTCACTCTCCTGAGTCGCAAGAAGGTTTTTGTGGATTGTTGTTTAGTGTGGTTCAATAGTGTTATCCTGCAAGTCGTGGAACGTGTTTTTGTAGCATTGTACTACTACGTGTTCTGTAATGTTTTCTTTGTGTTACAGAGTGATTGGAGCCCTTTGTTGTTGTGTCTCCTTGTGGTTTGTTGTTATGTGTGCCAGGTTTGGGTCTAAACTGCATGCAAGACTTAGGAGTGGAAGAGATGTTGAGTGGGCTTGATAAACCTAGTGAAGAGAGGAAGCTCACAAAAAGATAAGAGTGGCTAGTGAATATTCTCTACACGTCCTGAAGAGAACTAGAAGGGAAGGTATAGCCTGAGGGACTGTGTAGCAGAGAAGGGGATACTTCCTTGTGTTGGGTGTGTAGGTATTGGGGATGCCAAGCCAAATATATCTTGTGGAGGTGTCCCTAGATCTTGAATGAGCCACTAGCATAGCCATTATTCCTTTCCACTATCTTAGCAGCCTTATAAACCCAATTGGATATTGGCTTGGTTGGGCATCCTAATAAACCCAATCGTATATTGGCATGGATGAGCAACCTGATAAACCCAAAAGTATGTTGGCTAAGCTATGTCTTGTTGTGCATTTTGGCCATGTGTAATCCTTGGCTGGACAACCCGATAAACCCAACTATTAGTTGGCTTGGCTGAGAAGCCTGATAAACCCAACAGTAAGATGGCTTGGTTGAGTGGCCTGATAAACCCATCTGATAGTTGGCTTGGCTGGTCCTTAATGTGTATGTTGGCTTGATTGTTCCAGTCTGATAAACCCAATTGTTAGCTGGCTTAGCTGAGTAGCCTTATAAACCCAGCAGTGTATTGGCTTGTTGCCTGCAACCTGATAAACCCAATCTTGTATTGGCTTAGCTGAACAGTCTGATAAACCCAACTGTAGGTTGGATTTACTGTATTGATTTATTTTGGCTATGTGTGAGCATGCTGTTCCCTAGTTCCTTGTGGAAATCATGCCCATCTCGGGGGTGGCAGTTGTGTTGAGAGATTGATGAACACAATTGGCCTATGGTTGGGTGGAACGTTGGAGCGACATAGCTAGTTGCGAGACAAATTCATCTTCAATATAAGTATTCTCTGTTATGTTATTTCTGCAATATATTTGCTTATGAATGTACTAATTATGTTGAATACTTATTGATGATTTAAGTAGAGTTTACTGTTGATTATATGTCCTTGCATTTTACATCTGCATATGTTTTTGGTTCAAATGCATTTTGTTTAAGTTCATGGAGGATAGAACCTTGGTTACATAGTCAGAATGCATCTAACTTAAGTGTTTATGCACCCCAAAATCTGCCTACGGAAGGCGGAAGGCCGGAGGCAGAAAAGAGAACTGGAAACAGTGCAGAATGTGGGTTTTCCGCACCCGAGGATTCTCCTGCAAAAGGTGAAAGGAAAAAGCAGAAAAAGAGCAAAAAATTCTAAGGAAAAAATGTGTTTTCAGCATCCTGGAATCCGTCATGGGAGGCGGAAGGCGGGAGGCAGAAATCAGAAAGAAGAAAGAGAAATGAGTCCAAGTGTTGGTTTTCCACAGTCCAGAGTCCTCCCACGAAATGCGGAAGGCATAAGGCGGAAGGAGGAAGGTGAAAAAATAAAGGTATCATTTTCCTAAGTTTCTAAATCCTAAAGTCCATAGTCGAAGGCGGAAGGCGGAATGTGGTTAGATAATTCTGTCGTGTTTTGAGTTTTCGATTCCCAAAGTCCGCAGTGGAAGGTGGAATGAAAAATGCGGAAGGCGGAATGTGGTCAAATGATTCCATCAAATTTGTAAGTTTTTGATTCCCAAAGTCCACAGTGGAAGGCGAAAGGCGGAATACAGAAAGCAGGATGTGGACAAATGATTCCGCGTATTGGTAAGTTCTGATTCCTGAAGTCCGTGGTGGAAGGTAGAAGGCGGAATGTGGTCCAATAATTTTGTCATGTTTTAAGTTTCTGAATCCTGAAGTCCGCAGCGGAAGGTGGAAAGCGGAATGCGGAAAGGAATGGAATCACAGTGGTGTTTTGCAAAGTTCCGACTGCCACAAGCCGCATTGCAGAAGGTCGAAAGGCAGAAGTCATAAACATATGTTTCAGTGCGGAAAGGACTTTTCTGGTTGCAAAGTGGATCTGTAAGCTGTAGAATGACTGTACAATGGTTTCTAAGCCTAAGAATGAATGAAAAATGATGAACATGACCCATGACTTTGTTTAAAGAGAAAGAAATAATAAGTTTTGAAATATTATGCATATCATTCAGGTGTATGGGCACCGGGTACATGGACATCGTGGTATCAGATCGAGCATCGGAGTAGTGTACCTCCCATGCAGAGGGGCGGAGATGTGACATTGTGGTATCAGAGCTACTGGTTACAACATTGGGCCTAGATGGGACAAGTGAATAGATTTCAGAGCTATTGGTTACAACATTTGGTCTAAATGGGTCGAGTGAACAGTCAGTAAGTGGTTTTTAAATTCTGAAATTGTCATGAAAGCTAACAATGATGTTTATTAACACATTTTGCAGTGTCATAATGCATATTTGGAAAAGTTTGTTTTGGCACAACCATGAGAATCAACAGCATGAATGATTCATGGAATCCCCATGAGTACGAGGCAGATGATATGGGGGAAAACATTCAAGTTGGAAATGTTGAAACAGAGTCCAATGGAAGAATATATCAAGAGACTCCCCTAGATATTACAGTCACAATGAGAAGCTTAAGGGTGGGATTGCAAAGTTGCTGAGAAGACATTGAAAGAATGAGTAAAGCTTAGGAAGAGTAGAATCAGTTGAATGCAGCCATGTTGCAGAGTTTGACAAACATCCAAAGACAGATGAAATCTGGGCATCGAGCAGTAAATCCAAAAGGAAATAGGAGTGGTGCCAGAAGAAGAAAAAGGTCTTCTAGTGGATCATCTAACTCTGAAGGATCCACTGGGGGTTCAAGCTCTTCATCTCACACGAATAAGAGGAAGAGTCGTTACCGAAACAGTTCACGTGGTGAATTCAAGAAGGAAAAGCCTCCTAACTTTAATGGTGAGGTAAAATCTGGTCAAGAAGTTGAAGCTTGGCTTCTTGGGATGAAAAATTATTTTCAAGTCCAAGACTATTCAGGAAATATGAAGGAAGGGGTAGCCATATTCAATCGGAATGTAAGAGCATCTATATGGTGGGATCACCTCAGGAAAGTGAAGAAGATCAATGACAGAAAGATCGTGTGGAAGCAGTTCAAGAAGTATTTCAAGCAGAAGTACCTCTCTAATAGGTACTATGATGATAAGATCAAAGAGTTCCATGAGCTGAAATTGAGGCAGTTGACCATGGAAGAATATGCAAACAAATTATTGGAGTTGTTCAAGTATGTCAGATATATCAAAGATGGTAAAGTGAAAATCCAGTGTTTTCTAAGTGGATTACCTCAGTCATACAAAGACGGAATTGAATTTGATGAACCTAGAACTCTAGAAGAGGCTATAAGGAAGGCCAAGTATTGCTATGATCAGAACAAAAGAAAACTAGATATCCATAAGGCATGGAAGGACAAAACGAAGGAGAAGTTTGAATAAAGAAAGAAAGGTTTCAACCCTTCTCACTTCCAAAATCAGCAAAGGAAGCCATCACAAGCTGTGACTGAGCCATCCAGAGTGATGGAAGATAGGCCAAGAGATCCAAAAGAGATCATAGAACCACTCCAATGTTGGAGATGTGGAGGAAACAATATGCCCAGGAACTATCCGCTTGAGAATGGCTATGTACGGCAAGCTCACAACATCTAAGAAGATGAAACGGTGGGTCAAGTAGCAAGGACCGTCCCTAGAATTTATGCAGCGCTAGAGGACCGTCAGGAAGATCACCAGTCAATGGTGGTTGAGGTTGAAGGTAAGATTGTTGAGCAATCTGTTTCTGTTTTGATTGACCCTGGATCTATTCATAGTTATATCACTCCTAAAATTGTTGAGATTTGTTCCTTTAAGAAGTTAAAGTATAGAAAATCATGGTTAGTTCAACTAGCCACTGAAACCAAGAGAAAAGTTAGTGAAGTGGTAGAGAAATGCCCATTAGTCATGGATGGGTTAGTCACTTATGCAAACTTGAATGTTCTACCACTTGGTTCCTATGGTATCCTCATTGGAATGGACTGGTTAGAAGCACACAGAGTTAAGCTTGACTGTTACAACAAGAATTTTGAATGCATGGATGAAGAAGGAAACCCAAGGGTTGTAAGAGGAATTCCAAAAGTGATTTATGTTAGGATGATTTCAGCAATGCAGCTGAAGAAGTTCTGTATGAAAGGTTGCATGTTTTATGCATCCCATGTTTTGGAGGCAACAAAGAATGAAACTCCTAGGTTGGAGAAATTTCCTGTATTGCAAGAATTCAGTAATCTTTTTCCTGATGAAATTCCAGGGCTTTCTCCAAAGAGAGACATTGATTTTACAATTGAACTTGTGCTTGGAGCAGCACTGGTGTCCAAGACACCCTACAGGATAAGCACACCAAAATTGTTAGAGCTAAATATATAGCTACAAGAGTTGTTGGAAAATAAGTATATCAGGCCAAGTGTGTCCCCGTGGGGAACACCAATTTTGTTTGTGAAAAACAAAGATGGTACGCCTAGGTTGTGTATTGATTACAGACAGTTGAAAAAAGCCACTGTGAAGAATAAATATCCTTTACCTCGAATTGATGACCTTTTTTATCAAAAGAGAGGAGCAAAGGTATTTTCGAGGATTGACTTGACGTCTGGTTACTATTAAGTAAGAATCAAGGATGAAGATATTCATAAGACAACCTTCAGAACAAGGTATGAACACTATGAGTTTGTAGTGGTACCATTTGGTCTCACAAATGCACCAGCTACATTCATGTGTCTCATGAATAGTGTTTTTATCAAGTATCTGGACAAGTTTGTTCTTGTCTTCCTTGATGACATCCTTATTTATTCTAATAGTGAAGACGAGCATGAAGAACATTTGATACTGACATTGAAATTGCTAAGGGATCATAAGTTGTATGCAAAGTTGAGCAAATGTGACTTTTATAAAGATAAAATTCACTATTTGGGTCACATTATCTTAGATGAAGGAATATTTTTCAACCCTGAAAAGATTGAGGCCATCATGAATTGGCCAACTCCAAGAAATGTGACAGATGTGAGATCTTTTATGGGACTTGCAGGATACTACAAGAGGTTCATTGAAGGATTCTCCAAGGTCGCACATTCAATCACTTCTTTGCAAAAAAAGGGGATAAATTTTGAATGGACACCAAGGTGTGAAGAAAGCTTCCAAAAGTTGAAGAATATTCTTACAAGTGCAACAATTCTGAAAATTGCAGACCCATAAAAAGACTTTGTCGTGTGCACTGATGCATGTAATCAAGGACTTGGAGGAGTTCTTATGCAAGACAACCACGTGGTCTGCTATCAATCAAGAAAGTTGAAGGAGCATGAGAATAACTATGCTACTCATGATCTAGAACTTACATCCATAGTACATGCTCTCAAGATGTGAAGGCATTACTTGATGGGAAGAAAATTTGAACTAAGGACAGACCACTATGGTATGAAATACTTGTTTGATCAACCAACTTTAAATGCTAGGAAAGCTAGATGGTTGGAGTTTTGTGTGAGTTTGATATTGAAATCAAACGCATAAAAGGAAAAGCAAATAAAGTGGTTGATGCACTCAGCAGGAAGGTGCATGAAATGCATGTGGCATCTCTTAGTACTTGCCAATCAAATTTGAGATAGCATATTATTAATCATATCGCTGAAGATGAAATGTATGTGTAGATAAAGGACAAGTTGCAGAAGCAAAATATTGAAAATAAGTATGATGGATATAAATTGGAAGAATATGAACTTCTTACCTATAAGAACAAAATTTATATTCCAAATGTAGCAAACTTGAAGAGAATTGGTATGGATGAAATCCATCAAGCTCCATATCCTAGTCACCTAGGATACTAGAAGACAATTGCTACAGCCAGAAAGTAGTATTTTTGGCCAGGAATGAAAAAGAACGTTGCTAAGTATATTGCTAAATGCATGAAATGTCAGCAGGTGAAGGTTGAGCATCAACACCCAGCAGGTTTATTGCAACCTTTTCCAATCCCAGAATGGAAATGGGAATTTATTTCCATGGATTTTATTACAAGATTGCTAATGACTGTAAGACAACATGATGCCATCATGGTTGTGGTGGACACGTTGAAAAAGGCATCATATTTTATACTGGTTAAGTCCACGTATAAGGCTGATGCCATTGCAAAAATATTCATGAGGGATATTTTCAAATTGCATGGATTTCCTAAGGCAATAATTTCTAACAAGGATACCAAGTTTACTTCCAATTTTTGGAAAGGTCTATTTGCAGATTTTGGTACAAAGTTGAACTTCAGCACTGCCTACCATCCTGAAACTGAAGGACAAACAGATAGGGTGAACCAGGTGCTTGAAGACATGCTTCACATGTATGTGATGGATAAACCATCCTAGTGGGAAGGTTGTTTACACTTGGTAGAATTTTCCTATAATAATGGACAAAAAGCATCATTGTGAATGAGTCAATACGAAGCTCTGTATGGAAGAAGGTCTAGGACACCATTGACTTGGGATAACCCAATGAACAATATTGTGCTTGGTCCAGAATTGCTCAAGGAAATGGAGCAAGAGGTTGCAAAAATCAGGCCAAACCTAAAAGCAGCCCAAGATAGATAGAAAAGATATGCAGATAAGAATAGGGTGCACAGAGAGTTCAATGTTGGGGATCATGTTTACCTTAGAGTGAAGCCAAGGAAAAGTTCCTTGAAGCTTGGAAGTTGTGTCAAGATGTCACCTAGATATTGTGGGCCTTTTGAAGTGCTTGAAAGAATATGACCATTTGCATATAGACTTGCATTTCCTTCTAGCACTAGAGCTCATAATTTTTTTCATGTTTCTTTTCTTAAAAAATACGTACATGATCATAACCATGTGATTAATTGGGATGTGATCCAAGTGGAACCCGAGGGAGAGTTCCAAACCGATCCATTGCGCATCCTCGATAAGAAGGTCATGGTGCTCTAGAATCGAGCCATTGGACAGGTAAAGGTGCAGTGGAAGCACTACGTTCCTTATGAGGCTACGTGGGAGCTGGAGGATGCCATGCAATTGGCACATCCATTTTTTTTCAATTTTGTAAAGCACCGAGGACAGTGCTAATGTAGGGGGAGGGGAATGTAGCACCCTGGTTTTGACCCCAAGGTATTAAAAGTGTACATGATGTATATATTGTATTTAAATCATGGCGAGGATATGAAGGCCAAGGCCCTATCATTGATTTGGTATTTTTTGTATCGGCGATCAGGGTTGATGTTGATGGTTATAGTGCTATTCAGGCACATTATATTTTGGAACATCATGTAAATATACAATTTAATAAAATACCACAAGTCGTTATGCACTGCAACGAAAGAGATGGGGGCATGATTTCACAATGAACAAGGAAGGGGATTTTTCCAATCCCTTGAGCCAATAGGGTGAGACCAGATATCAATGGGAAAACCCATAAACTTTCAGCTACCTTTTTGTCCTCTGCAATCAATCATTCAATTCTTCTAGAAGAGCGGTTGAGTTAGTTAATGCCTTGGGCAGAGAAAGGCATGGAGGTCATATTTCATGTCTGGGAAATCCTGTAGCCTACAGTATGGGGAAGCCACATTCTTGCTTCGGAAGCAAGTAATCACAGGGATGCGTGCCTAGTCCGTCATCGTGGAGTCGCCCAAAACACGTATGGAGGTCATGCTTCCCCATTCCATTCCATTCATTCACGCGGTTGTTCACTCTCCTGAGTCGCAAGAAGGTTGTTGTGGATTGTTGTTCAGTGTGGTTCAGTAGTGTTATCATGCGAGTCGCGAAACGAGTTGTTGTAGCAGAGTATTATTATATGTTCTGAAGTGTTTTCTTTATGTTATAGAGTGATTGGAACCCTTTATTGTTATGTATCCTTGTGGTTTGTTGTTATGTGTGCCCTGGTTTGGGTCTGAACTATATGCAAGACTTAGGAGTGGAAGAGACTTCAAATAGGCTTGATAAACCTAGTGAAGAGAGGAAACTCACAAAAAGATAAGAGTTTTTGTTGAATCTTCTTTGCACATCTTGAAGAGAACTAGAAGGGAAGGTATAGCCAAAGGGACTATGTAGCAGAGAAGGGGATACTTCCTTGTGTTGGGTGTGTAGGTATTGGGGATTCTAGGCCAGATAGATCTTGTGGAGGTGTCCCTAGCTCTTGAATGAGCCACTAGCTTAGCCATTATACATTTCCATTGCCTTAGCAGCCTGATAAACCCAAAGTTAGATTGGCTTGGCTGACAGACTGATAAACCCAATTGGATATTGGCTTGGTTGGGCAGCTTGATAAACCCAATGGTATATTGGCTTGGTTGAGCAACCTGATAAACCCAATGGTGTGTTGGATTGGTTGTGTCTTGTTGTGCATTTTTTCCATGTGTAATCCTTGGTTGGATAGCCTGATAAACCCAACTATTAGTTGGCTTGGCTGAGAAGCATGATAAACCCAGCAGTAAGATGGCTTGGTTGAGTGGCCTGATAAACCCATATGTTAGTTGGCTTGGTTTGTCCTTAATGTGTATGTTGGCTAGATTGTTGCAGTATGATAAACCCAACTGTTAGTTGTCTTGGCTGAGTATCCTGATAAACCCAGCAGTGTATTTGCTTGTTGCCTCTAGCCTGATAAACCCAATCTTGTATTGGATTGGTTGGACAATCTGATAAACCCAACTATAGGTTGGCTTGACTATGTTGATGTGTTCTGGCTATGTGTGAGCCTATTGTTCCCTAGTTCCTTGTGGAAATCATGCCCAGCTCGGGGGTGGAAGTTGTGTTGAGAGATTGATGAACACAACTGGCCTATGGTTGGGTGGAACGTTGCAACGACATATCTAGTTGCGAGACAACTTCATCTTCAAGATAAGTATTCTCTGTTATGTTATTTCTGCAATATATTTGCTTATGAATGTATTGATTATGTTGAATGTTTATTGATGATTTAAGTAGAGTTTACTGTTGATTATATATCCCTGCATTTTACATCTGCATATGCCTTTAGTTCAAATGTTAGTTTTTATAACCCAGTTGGTCCTTCCCCATGATTTTGATGTCACATGGGGGGGGCATAAGTTGTATTTTCCTAGTGATCTTTTTAATGTAAAGTGATCTTTTATATTATTAAAGTGACTTTGTACTTTATAAACTTAAAGTGAGTTTAAGTTGTGGGACCCAAAAAGTTCATTTAATGTATTTAATAAAGTGAATATGTGCATTAAATGAGAGCCCTCAGATAAAGTTAATCTCATCCATTGATTAAGTTGGTTGAGTTAGTTAGGGTAGTTTTGGGTGAGATAAAGTATAAAAGAATGTCTAGGAAAATCAGAGACATCACATCAGAAGAAGAAGAAGACAAGAAAGAGAGAGAAATAAATAAATTTATGTGTTATCATTTTTATTCAGTTTGAAATTGAATGCATTGGTGTTTATACTTAATACTTTCAGATAAATTCATCTCATGAATTTTTAAGTTCAGACAAGTTATAAATCATATTTGCATTCAAGTGCTTGATAAAAGTCAGTTGGTCCTTCCCCGTGATTTTGATGTCACATGGGGGGGACATAAGTTGTATTTTCCTAGTGAACTTTTTAATGTAAAATGTGATTTTATATTATTAAAGTGACTTTGTACTTTATAAACTTAAAGTGAGTTTAAGTTGTGGGACCCAAAAAGTTCATTTAATGTATTTAATAAAGTGAATATGTGCATTAAATGAGAGCCCTCAAATAAAGTTAATCTCATCCATTGAGTAAGTTGGTTGAGTTAGTTAGGGTAGTTTTGGGTGAGATAAAGTATAAAAGAATGTCTAGGAAAATCAGAGACATCACATCAGAAGAAGAAGAAGACAAGAGAGAGAGAGAAAGAAAAAAAATTCAAGAAGGAAATTTCTGGTTTATGAGAGAGAAAGAGAGACACTGATCATCAATATGAAGGCACTATTCCCAAGACATCTAAAATTCATTGACCATACAGGGAAAATCTGTACAGCCATTAATGATGACCATACATGCACAGAATTCAAGGAAAAAAATCAGAGACATCACATCAGAAGAAGAAGAAGACGAGAGAGAGAAAGAAATAAATTTCAAGAAGGAAATTTCTGATTTATGAGAGAGAGATTGATCATCAATCTGAAGGCACGATTCCCAAGACATCTGAAATTCATTGACAGTACAGCCAAATCCTTACATCCATTAATGCTGACCGTACATGCACAGAATTTGAGGCAGATTGGTAGCCACAAATTACGAGACCGAAATTCCTGCATTTAATGCTGGCAGAATCCGTACAGTCCATACTTTGCACGAATTTCAAGAAATATGTTGCATAGTTTGCACGTGTGGGTTGGATGTGCGTATTCTGGCACATTTTTCAATGTAGTTTTTTAGACAAGGGTTTCTGAAATTATTTTGGTGTTGCAGAAATTCCGAGTTGTTGAATTTCTAATTTCTCTCATAAATAAAATTATTTCTCTTGGTTTTCCTCTGGTGAGGTTTTGCCCTGGGCTTGGCCCTAAATTTTTGTGTTATCATTTTTATTCAGTTTGAAGTTGAATGCATTGGTGTTTATACTTAATAATTTCAGATAAATTCATCTCAAATTTCTTCATCAAATGCATTTTGCTTAAGTTCATGGAGGCTAGAAGCCTGGTTACAGAGTCAAAATGAGTCTGACTTAAGTGTTTTCGCACCCCGAAATCCTCCTACGGAAGGTGGAAGGTGGGAGGCAGAAAAGAGAAGTGAAAACAATGCATAATGTGGGTTTTATGCACCCCAGGATCCTCCTGCGAAAGGCAAAAGCGGAAAAAGAACCGAAAATTCTAAGGAAAAAATGTATTTTCTACATCTCGGAATGCGTCGTGGGAGGCAGGAGGCAGGAGGCGGAAATCAGAAAGCAGAAAAAGAAATGAGGCCAAGTGTTGGTTTTCTACGATCCGGAGTCCACCCGCAGAATGCGGAAGGCGGAAGGCGAAAGGTGAACAAATAAAGGTATCGTTTTGGTAATTTTTTGATTCCTAAATTCCGCAGTGGAAGACGAAAGGCAGAATGTGGTTAAATAATTCCGCGTTGTTTTGAGTTTCTGATTCCCGAAGTCCACAGTGGAAGGCGGAATGCGAAAGGTGGAATGTGTTCAAATGAATCCGTCGAGTTTGTATGTTTCTGATTCCTAAAGTCCGCAATGGAAGGTGGAAGGCGGAATGTAGAAAGTGGAATGTGGACAAATGATTTCATTGTATTGAAAAGTTCTGATTCCTATAGTCCCCAGTGGAAGGTAGAAGGCGAAATGCAGAAGGCAGAATGTGGTCAAATATTTCCGTCGTGTTTTAAGTTTCTGATTCCCGAAGTCCGCAGCGGAAGGCGGAAAGTGAAATGCGGAAAGGCACAAAATCACAGTGGCGTTTTGCAAAGTTTCGACTGTCACAAGCCGCAATGTGGAAGGCGGAAGGCCAGCAGACAGAAGTCGGAAAGGTTTGTTTTAGTGCGAAAACAAATTTTCTGGTTGCAAAGTGGATCTGTAAGCTGTGGAATGACTGTACAATTGCTTCTAAGCCTAAGAATGAATGAAAAAGGATGAACATGACCCATTATTGTGTTTAAAGAGAAGGAAATAATAAGTTTTAAAATATTATGCATATCAGTCAGGTGTATTGGCACCAGGTACATGGACATCGTGGTATCAGATCGAGCATCGAATCAGCATACCTCCCATGCAGAGGGGAGGGGATGTGACAGCCAACAACCCCTCTTCCCTAATTGAGGTGCATGCCATCAAAACCAACAACTCAAATGAAGGACATGCAACAATTGAAACAAGTAAGCAATAATCATTAAGTAAGATACAATGTCAACAAACTTTGTTAATATGGGATTCCTCATTAACAAAAGACTAATATATGAGGTTAAAAGAGGCATGTCCATTAACAATTTTGAAGATATCCTGCAGGAAGAGGAAACAAGTCAGTGCAGTTGTGGACAGTCAATATTTGCTTGAGCTAGAACACATCAAATAGGGAGATGGTGGAAATTGGTAATAATAAAAAATAGTGAGTGTCAAGAGAAACCTAACCCATCTCATCCGCTGTCAATTTTATGATACCGAGGAAACAATGAGCCTTACCACTGTGAAGGGAAATAGGTTCAAAAGTAGAAGGAGCAGGAGCATAGTTATAGCCATTTGTCATGGCCAAAAATGATAAAACAATTGTGTATATAATATTCTGATATTCCTCCCAATAGTTTATAACCTAGGCCTTGGATATTTCTAAGAAAATCAATCCTCCTAAAGATGTTGATGATGGATGGGACCAGCTATGGATGATGCTTCCTAGTCACTTGATGTGGGTCAAACCCTAATGACCACCCTCATGATTTTTGGTATCATTGTTTATTATTGTTTATCAATGGGATGCTTTCCCTGTGGCATTTAGACCATGGTATTTTGGTTTCTTTATAAAAATAATTGCATCTCTCCAAATTTGGAAGTTTTCACACTAGCATTTCCTAAAATACCTCCCTTCCAAGGAAATAGTAATTCAGCTCTATAACTTCGACCAACTTCTCCCTTCTCATGGTATCCAATTATTGTGCATTGGAATGCCCAGGTTTATGATTCCAAGTGATAGCATTATCAAACTTTTCAACATATCCCAATTCCACTTCAAGCATCTCTACACAAAATCTATTAAGATGTTCCTCCCTTATTTCCCTTGAAAGAAGCATCCCTTGTCTATCCTCAATCCTGCAACAATCCAGCATTGATAATTTGAATCACAACTAACAAGTTCTTCACCCATGAAAGAACATACAAGCATTGTAGGAACCATATGGCATTGTCACACAAATAGTCCCCATTATTATCATGCTTGACACCATCTTTAACACAGACATTCCCACTCTTCCTACCTATTCAAAAGATAATATAATTTTATTTATTCATAATGAATGACCACAAAGAATAGGTCGATGGGATAAAAAGTACATCTATCTCTTGTCAAAAGGAGAACGATTCAAGTATCTAGCAAAAAGGGAGAGGTACAAGGTGTTGAATTGCACAAACAAAGTCTGATCAAAACACGTGGTGATTTACACCAGAATCCAAGTACCAGCGTCCAGAAGAAACAATTGCACCCATCCTCATCGCCATAAATGATTCTTCATAACAGAGATTGGAAAAATCACTCGAGAGAGTGGTGGTTCAAGGCTCATATCGATGCTAATCCCGAAAGCACTTGTTGCATGAATGAGAGAGATTGCTTAAGTTCCCTTTCCAAAAAGATCAGATGTGACTTAAAGGAGTCTACACTTATTCTATGAATCTATGGAGCGGAAGTATTTTAAAATAGACAGGTAATTTGAGCACAATAAGAAACAGGGGATGAATTTCAACACATAATATTCATCCCTCTTAATAATGTTTGGGAGTCACAGTTTTAAGGGGAAGGGTGCTTCACTATCCCGTACATAGGAATTATGTATTAGGGATCTCTGTGTACTTTTGTTAATGAGAGGTATGTACACAAGCCATATATTTTAGTTTTCACCATATGGATGACAAGCAGACATAAATATCTGCATACCCATGCCAATGCTTCTACGACAATTGTGTGGAGAAGCTTCAAAGAAAAACACACAAGAAAGAGCTAGAAAGTAAATAGCAATGTATCCTTCAAATTTCAGCACCTTGAAATGTCATAGCATTTAGCTTCATCACCTGGCGTTTTATATATAGGTAGTAGAGCAAGTTGATAGTTTACTAGCTCCTACTATTCATTGGGTTCATTTATTGATGGACATATCATATTGTTTGCTGTAGTGTTGTAACCTTCAGTGAGACCTATTTACTTTCACATTTTCTACACTAATACTGTCTTACTCTCAGCACAGAACCTTTAGTACAATAAATGCACCATGCTACAAATGTGAAGACAACTTTCCATTTATATGCTAAGTTGAAAGGAGTATGTGGTCTGATTCCTGAAGCATAGTGGCCATATCTTGGAAAAATTGGTATAAATGCATATGGGCTAACATTGGTTCCAAAAGGAGAGAAGCAGTAAAAAATGGAATTATGTGATCATAATGCATAGATCAGTGTAAAATCTCAACCAAAAAATCAATATTAATTCCTTCCAATGGAAATTTGATCAAGTTGAGGACATCTTGAAATTGTTTGAAGTAATGCTGCTCTGATTTGGACAAAAGCATAAACTTATTAAGAATGGTAGAGACGTTGTCCATGGCCCACATTTTTTATGTTCCATTTGATTATGAATAAAAGAGATAGCATGTCGGTTTTAGTACCTACCTATTGTTTATGACTACTATGGTCTGATCCACGAAAAATGTAAACTACCCGAGATCAAGATGTTATATTTTAGATTTAGTAAATTTGGCATATTTGTGGAATTCAATAGTGTGGATATTTACATTATGCCCAGCTTTCTTCCTAATATATTGCCACTGCATTTGCATCTCTTGTTCATGTCCAATAGGGTGGAACCTTGGTTGCATAACTCGCTTGAACTCTTTTAGACTTAGGATGTAAATCCTACCTTGACTCTACATTTAACAGAATCTTTCCCACCACATAAAAGTATCGTGGATCATTTTTTACTTTAGAAATGTAATTTTATACAGGTCTAAAAATACTTGGAATCTTAGCGAATGATAGATCCACTGAGAAATTGTTTAGCAAAGAACTGGATACTTGAGACTATTAGGGTTAATGGTTATTTAGGAAGAGGTAGTATATATGAAACTATTATTTAAGAGATAGAATGAACGAATAGTGCATTCCCCAACCATAATTTTTTCATGGAAATAAAGTATGCTTTATGAGCAAAAAAGAGCTTGTGTTCAAGCACAATTTATTAAATGAACAAATGATTTTTTTTAATAAAATGCTTCTTTTGGAAATAAACAGATACAAATAATGGCCCTAAGAAACACCCAATAGAAATACTACAAGTATTAGGATTAACTTTCGCGCATATAACACTGAAGACGATTGTCAAGAGGGTTGGTTCTAAAGGTGAGCTTGATGAAACAAGCTCTTGAAGGTGCTCTCTCAAAATCAATTTGTTTTTAGGAAATAATAGTGAAGGTACTAGTGATATAGTAAAGACTATGAATGCTATTGGCATGAAAAATTTAAAACAAAGAAATAATAGGAAAACTATGATTCATGCTCTGGTTTTTCTTTTGCAAGAGATCACCCATATCACCTCCTTTTATAAGTTGTAATGTTGATGAGGTAATATAGTTTTAGTAATATGCCATATTCATATTACTTAGGATGATCTCTATCATGAACTTATGTTCTTCTTTAATTAAATCCATTAACAATGTTTTCATTACCTTCACATAGTCTTTAGTTTTTGGTTGTTCATTGTTCCAATAAGGCTTACATTTGTGAGGTCTACTATTTATCATGCAAACGACCCATTTAATGAGAAAATAGCACGGCATTGCATCATCCACATACTAAATCACAACAAAATACAATAAAAATGAGGTTTAAGGAGGGGCAAAGCTAATACTTTGTATATGATATAAGAGAATTTTCACTAAATGCAAAAGTAACAATGAAAATTTTGCTTGAAAAAACTAACATGTAAAACAATAATATTTTATTTATTTTATCATAAAAAATTAATATATCAAATTACCACAAAACATGATCAATAGAGACAACTTGTCGCTATCTAACCATTTAAACAATGCACTTAATAGAAAAGCAGCAAGTTGCAAAGCATGATCAGTGCCTTAGATATTAGAGTGTAATTACCAGGAATGAATGATGAGTAGACGCACAACATAATGATTGAGAAATTCAATAACACAACTTCCATCTCTCCGTGACCAAAAATTTCCAAGGCAAAACTCTTCTAGTAATTTTTTCTGTGGCCCTATCCAAGGGATATTTTATAAATGGGAACAATAGAATATAATATATGCAACCCGTTGAATTGGTGGGAATCACATAATTGATTCTAACTTGTGATGACAGATTAAAAACAAATCCACAAGGATGAACTTTTTCTAAAATGGAATTAGGAAAACACAACCATATCTCCAAATGTGGCTTCTTGAGTTGTAAAGCTACCGAGGAAGTTTTTCAAAACATGGAGCATTGTTATCAACAATTATGCGAGGCCTCTAAACAAGCAAATATCAAAGCACCAGGAATCTAGTGAATTGCTCATAAATCACTTTAACATTGGATACTTGATCTATCATCAAATAATAAAGGGTGGTAATTAGAAAACATTAACAAAACCAAACTAATTTTATAAGATTTGGAACAATACTAATTCAGTTTGTGAAATTCAAGGCCCCAACATAAGTCTACATGTATTATCTACCAACATTTCAGTGCCACTTGAGTGGTGTGAAATTTCCAAATGAAACTTAGAAATACACCCTATCAGTCTCAATGAAATCAAGAATCCCCCCTATTTCCTTTGTGGGGAATATGTTGCCTCTTTTGAATGCTGAAAATCCCACTAACTAACCTCTGCCCAGTGAGTGGGCATGACCCAACCATTTGGGTGTTGGCTCAATAACCCATGATTTAAGGTTTTTTTTAATTGTGCAATGAAGATCTATGATTTTGTTAAGTAAAAAATCATCCTCGCTGAGGCCATTACAAGTTCAATCTCTAAAAGACTAACAAGGAACCATTTAACATATTTTTTTTTCCTTTGTTACTATCCTGCATCCCCCATGCTCGACTTATATTGTTATTGTATATGGAAACATAATAGATATGCCAAGGATATCTATCTGACTTGGATATATGAGAGAACCATGGACAAATTCTCAAATGCAAATCCCATGACAAATCCCAAGAACATAAAAAGGAGAAAATACTGTTGAAAACATCAAAATCAACAATTTAAATTATCAGAAAAAAAGGGAGGCCATGTTTCCCCATGAAAAAGAGTTGAAGAACCCTTTTTTTAAAAATTGTGGCATTTTATTAGAGGAATCCGCAATAGAAGGATATTATGGAATTTTCAACTGATAATTCTAAGCTTTTTTCTAAGAGTGATCTCTAGCAAAGATGTTTTCCATAAAAACTTATTATGGCATATTCAGCTGATAATTCTAAGCTTTTTTCTAAGAGTGATCTCTGGCAAAGATGTTTTCAATAAAAACTTTTGAGTCGGAATCTGAGGGTATTTCCTATGAATCATGTTATTTATTTTACATATATATTGGTAGAGAGGCATACATAAAAATTATACATATACATGTTATATCCAACCTTATCACATCCAAAAAATTCTTAAGAAATGGTTTACAAAGGAAAATATGATTATTAAAAGATACGAGCTATTCAACCACTTTTTGATAACAATGTTGACGTAGATGAATATGACTATGTTTATTTTGGAAATAGAGAGTGAAAATTAAAGTTGGCCATATCATATCTGAAACTACAAATAGTGTTAAGGGGATTGACCTTCAGATGTTAAAAAGTGAGGATTAGAGCATTATAAAATATTTCATTCAGTGCAAAGATCTATCTTGAGAGATGCTACAAGGGGAAGGACCAATGATACTTCCATGTCTAGTATCCCAATTGCTTGAGGGACAAAGAAATTCAATGAGGTGGCTCTATCGACATTGTCTCACAACACTATGTATTGTCTCAAACTAACAATAAATGCCCATCAATGACTAAAAATGGAGGAGGTGAGACCAATGATTTATTAGAAGGGTTAGCAAAAGTAGCATTAGAATAAATGAATGGAGCATCGCAGTAGCATCAGGGGATTATTTAGACGTAATATTTACCATGGACCCTAGGTATTTACCACTTAGTATAATGACGGATCTTGTAAATTTGACCTACCTTGACGACAAGAAACCAAACCCAACAAAATAACACTTATCTATTGAAGTATAACATACCTGTAAATTGGAGTTTGGACATGATTGCAAGAGCCGAAATTGTTCGGGTACAGAGGTTACTCCCAAAAGACCAAACACCTAGAGCAGCCACTCACACAAACAGATCACAGATCGACACACTAATTTTTTCACGTCGTTTAAACCCTCGAAAGGGAAACACTCCACAACCCCATCCAAATAGCTACTTGAGGCAGCATATTATGCAAAAGAAAGAAAGTTACAAATGAGCTTCTTATAATCGATCAACTAGCCAATGACCCTCCATGCTCTTTAAATAGATATCATGGACTAATCGGGTGTTAAGCCACAGATCAAAGGTAGTTATGATCTAAGAGAAGGTGAACCGTCAGATCACTCTATGTCTAGAACATATCGCGACCGTCGGATTAGATATTTACAAATGCATACTAAAAAAACACACTTTACCTAACGAATATATTATAACAGGTTGATCTTAACTAACTCCTAAGTGTCTAAATATCCTAACATCCCCCCTTAAGAACAACTTGGGAGAGGATTGAAGGATTTACAAAAGTGACACTATTAGGAGAAGGAAGGAGGCATTAGAGTCTATCCCCCCTTAATGAAAAATTCATGAACTCCTAACATAGATCAAAGTTTAGAAAACTTCGCTTATGTAAGAGACTTGGTGAAGATGTATGCAACTCGATCATCTGTAGGGAAAAAGAGCACTTCAAGAATGCGATCATGAACAAGATTTCTAATGAAGTGCATATGTATCTCAATGTGTTTGTTGAGTTGATGCTAAAATGGATCTTTGGCGAGCTTGATGGCACTTTGATTTTCGCACCAATGTGGAGTAGATCGATACTGCTCGAATCCAAACTCTGAAAGGATCTGTCGAAGCCATAAAGCTTCCTAACTGGAATTAACTACGGCTCAATATTCTGCATCTGCTGAAGAAAGAGTAAGAGCTTGTTGTTTCTTACAATCCCAAGTGATAGGTCCAGATCCCATACTAGAAACACAACCTGCAGTATACTTTCGATCATTAGGATCATCGAGCCAGTTTGAATTAGTGAAACCAACCAACAAAGGAGTCCCCCCTGTACTGTAATGAATCCCAAACTAAATTGTACCCCGAATATATCAAAGTATTATTTTCACTGCTTTCTAGTGACTTTCATGAGGTGTTTGCATATAACGGGAAACACGACCAACTGAAAAGAAAGGTCGGGACAGGAATGAGTCAAGTATAATACACTACCAACAAGTTGATGATACGAGGTGGCATCTACTTCAAGTGAAGTACAAGTGGCAGAAAGTTTGACTCCATACTGGAAGGGAGAAGGGGTTGGTTTACAATCTTCCATGTGAAAGCGACGAAGAAGGTCACAAGCATACTTAGACTGAGAAAGAAAGATTATTTCTTTGGTTTGCAAGACTTGGAGACCAAGAAAATGATGCAAATGTCCTAAGTCTGACATTTCAAAATTTTGCTTAAAACTAGGTTTCACATGCGTTAAATTATTAGGGTCACTAACATTAAGCATTAGATCATCAACATATAGAAAACGCATGATGAGATGGTTTCCTACTTTCCTGGTATAGACATTGGGGTCAGAATGGCATATAGAAAAACCAGTGTCGAGTAGAAAGCTATGCATTTTGGCATACCAAGATCTAGGAGATTGCTTAAGGCCATATAAGGATTTCTTAAAGTCACAGTCAAGGCTAGAGTTATACTGAACATATCCAGGAGGTTGTTTCATGTAAATTCCCTCCTATTAATCACCATTGAGGAATGCATACTTGACATCCATTTGATGGACTTCCCATTTATGTAAGGCTACAAGGGAAATAACAAGGCGGGTGGAGTTCATTTTTGCGACAGGAGCAAAGGTTTCATTGTAGCCAATCCCTTCAACTTGGGAAAAAAATTTGGAAACTAACCTTGCCTTAAGTCTTTCAACACTTCATGCATACTTAGTTCTATAGACCCATTACATCTGACAAGTTTTCTTCCTTTTGAAAGAGGTACAAGATCCCAAGTATCATTTGCCATTAAAGAACGATATTCTTCATCCATAGATGCATTCCAATCTGGATTACCTTAAGCTTATGCAAAAGTCTTTGGATCGTGATTTTCTGAAACTTGAGCCAAAAGAGAAGAGGCTCGTTGGAACTGAGAAACTGTTCAAGGTTGATCTCTAAGATCACCGACAAGATCATCAACTGCTTCACATGTTGAACGCACCCATTGAGGAACCAATTGTGTTGGTGTAATTAGAGGAAAATGAGCAGACGGAAGTGGATTTTCATCCTCACTGTCATCATCAGAGACTGGAGTTGAAAATCTGTCAAGGAAGTTAGAAGTAGAAGAAGGCACAATCGTTGAATCGGGCTCACGGGACAAAGATGGCACAAACATAGAGTTAGGCTCGGAGACCAAGATATCTTCATCAAATTTAACATCTATTCCAATGATTATATCATGGGAATGTGGTTGAAGAAGTATATAACCTTTTACATCTTCAGAAAATCCAACAAATATGTACTTTTCACTTTTATGCTGCAATGCTTTCCATTTTTCATCTGGAATGTGAGCCCATGCTTCACTACCAAACACACGAAAGTGACTTGCATCTGGTTTAATTTTACTCCATCCTTCTTCTGGTGTGATACCTTGTAAATATTTAGTGGGGGGTGTGATTAACTATGTCATTTACACCATTGATGGCTTCATCCCAAAATTGAAGACTTAGTCCCTTAGATTGGATCATAGAATTAGCCTTTTCTTTTAAAGTGTGGTTCTTCTGTTCAGCTACACCATTTTGTTGTGGTGTATATGGAACAGTGTGTTGTTGTTGGATTCCTTGTTCAGTGCAGAAAGTAGTGAACTTGTTGTTAACATATTCTCCTCCATTATGATATCTTAACTTAAGAATTTGATGACTAGATTGTTTTTCAACAAGGTCCTTGTAGGCCAAGAACATGTTAAATACTTCGCTCTTAAGTTTTAGGAAATAAACCCAAGTGCATCTGGAGTAATCATCAATGAAAGTTAAGAAATATTTGAAACTAGAAAAGGAAGTAGATGGAACAAGACCACACAAGTCACTATGCACAAGCTCCAAGGGAACCGAGGTGTGACAAGAGGCACGTTTTTCAAAAATGTCTCGATGATGTTTTCTAAGTACACAACCGAAACAAACACCATCCCTGAAAGATACCATCGAAAGACCTGTCACCATATTGTCTTTACATAGTTGTTGCAATTAGCGATAAT
Source organism: Pseudotsuga menziesii (assembly GCA_001517045.1). NCBI lineage: Eukaryota > Viridiplantae > Streptophyta > Pinopsida > Pinales > Pinaceae > Pseudotsuga > Pseudotsuga menziesii. The sequence goes on along the minus strand of LPNX011186911.1, from coordinate 415,880 downwards.
TTAAGTGACCAAATCGCTCATGCCAAAGTTGCTTAAGCTATCACTATGAAAAACAAAAACTAAAGGAAAAGGTGATGACCTAAAGTTGTTAAATTTATACAACCTGTAATATCATCAACAATTCTGGTATCTAGGACATGTTGAGGATCTTTAAAATCCTTGATTTCAACTTGGTGAGGTGTAAACGTTACAGTTTTTCCTTCACTAGAATGAGTGATTTGACAGACTGAAAACAAATTGCAGGAAATTCTTGGAACACATAGTACATCATTAAAATTACCATTATCTACTAAAACTATTACAGATCCTACAACACTGAGATCTATCATTACCAATAAATATTTGTTTGGTGTTACATCCATGCATAGTACAAAATATGGCTTGATCCTTAGCCATATGGTAAGATGCTCCAGAATCAATGAGCTATTCCTTTGAATTAGAAGAATAAAATGTAGTATAAGAATAACTAGAAGCACAAAGTGCATGTCCATGAGAGGTAGATTCTGAAGATGAATCTAGGCTGATGTGGTGCTTCTTTATTGTTGCTTCCAAGGAAGCCATCTTATTGAAATACTTAGATTCATCATGATTATCCTTCCTGGAATAGTTGCAATTACGCTCAGTCTTCTTTCCTTTTGGCTTGGCTCCTTTGCCATTTTTGAAATAATTAGTTGACTGAGAGGGTTTGGGACCCTTGTTTAGCTAATTGCAAAAATTTTGTTTCTTGGGAGGCTTCAACTTTTATTTCTATTGGGCCAATAAGGATTTCCCAAATGTATCTGTATTTCTAATCATTCCAAGATGTATGAGCTTATCTTGCTCTCTAATCAAGGAATCACAAAAATATTCAAGACTAGGCTCTATATAACTAGTTGGATTCAAGGATTCTTTCATGGAGTAAAATGTAGATACAAAAACAGAATATGCAGGTCCAAGTTTGGATAGAATATGATAAATACATTGCTTTTCTTCCTTCTTAATATTGCATTATGCACATAAGATTCTAAGAGTTTTGTACCTAGATAAATAATATTGAATGCAGGAAAAATCACTTGGATTTAAAGAAATCAACTCATTTTCTAGTTGATGACCTCGAATTTCATTGTGTTTACCAAACATAGTTTCCAACTTTTCCCAAGCTTTATCAGGTTCATCAATTCCAGATATGTCCAATCGCAAATCAGCAGAGATTTACATCACAATCAATCCACGAGCTTCATCACATTTATTTACCGATTTTATTTTCTTATCATCATAAATGGGTGTTGTTTCTTTCCCTAATGTAATTCTGAAAAGTCCCCTACTTCGTAGAACATCCTCCATACAATATTTCCATGAGAAATAGTTGGAATGGGTAAGTAGAATATCACAAGGGGCGAACATATTGTAAAATAATGTCTATAAAAACAGAAACCAATGGTCTGGTTGTAAAGAGCTCGAAAAAACAAGTTGTTTCAAACCGGCATTAAAAAATGACTTCGGATGAGGAAGTTATGCTTGATCAAAGAAAAGGTTGAAGATGACCCCAATAGTGACATGACACATAGAGAATTGGCCAACTAAAAAAAATACCGCCCTCTTCCCAATATTAACCTTTTAAACTCACTTTACAAGAAAGTTGTTTCAAGTGAATCACTTTTGTAAAATAAGTAAATTTCACTTTTACAAGGATGTTACTTCAAATATGGCAACAAAAACTAAAAGACTTAAGTGACTCACCTTTATAATTTAAGTGAAATGCACTTTTACAATAAAGTAACTTAAAATTAGAAATTACATGCACATTTAGAAAAATTAACTAATAAGACTTGAACTCAAGACGTATTAAGGAATAAAACAACTTTGAACCAAGTGAGCCAAGGAATGAAGAAGGGGGCTTCTTTTTTACTCTTCTATCTCAATCTCTGTGATTGCATTTTTCCCTGCCACTCACTCCACAAACCGAAACAAAAAAACAATCCAAAAAATAATTTGCCACATTTTGGGGGTTATATCTCGTTAGCTTTCCCATAATGTCTATGTTTTCTCATTGTTTCTGATTCACTGCGATCGCACAAGGTGCACGACAAAGAGCATACACAGTAGAGAAAAATCATTTCCTTTATATTTCTGATTTGCCACAATCACACAAGGTGGACGGAAAATAGCATACGCAGACAGGGAAGGAAACAATCCAAAACTAAAACACAAAATTAAATCTAATAATAAATCTGATAAAAATGAGAAATTTAAAAAAACATCACTGTAACATTATACCTTCATATCTGATGAAATTGACGCATCTAGAGAAAACATAAACCATTTTCGATCAAACGAAAACTATTTCCCAATGGAAACGGCACTCCAGATGTAATGGAACACCTCCCACATCCCAGAAATGCACAAATTATCTAGAACCAAAAACCATTTCAAAGCTTCAGCAACACCAGTTCAAGATCTAGATCATCAACGGAAGCGGCTCTTCATAAACGCTCTGATACCATGTAAATTTTTTCGTTATACCAAAACCTATAGATGTTGATAAAAATTTGAAACCAAGANCCCCCCCCAGGCGTAGCTCGAGGGAATTGAACCTAAGACCTCAGCTTTGATACCATGTTTGGGTACATAGGGTAATCCCAAAATACCGAACACCTATAGCATCCACTCACACAAACAGATCACAGATCGACACACTGATGTTTTCACGTGGTTTAAACCCCCGAAAGGGAAACACTCCATGGCCCCAACCAAATAACTACTTGAGGTAGTTTATTATGCAAGAGAAAGAAAGTTACAAATGATCTTATCACAATCGATCAACTAGAAAATGACCCTCCATGCTCTTTAAATAGATATCATGGACCAATCGGGTGTTAAGCCACATATCAAAGGTAGTTGGTAGTTGGTTAGTACTTGGCACACCCTCTCCTGGATTGATGATAGTTGGTTAGTACTTGGCACACCCTCTCATGGATCTATCCATTTGCACTATTTTTAATGATGGTTATGCATTTGAGAACACACCTAGGAGGCACACGAGCTATGTGGAGCAATTTTGACTCAATTTATGCATATTTTGAGGGGATATGGAGCCTTACTAGCCACAGATGCCAACTTAGAGGAGATATGGGAATCACTAGAAGAATGTATCACTTGGTCTACATATATTATTGGTTGGCTTCCACCTTGAATATAGTCACATGTGCAACTTGAGGAGAAAACTAGATCTTTGACTTGGGTCTATTTTTCTATTTCAGGTAGGCATCCCAACTCTTGGATATTTCATGCATTGAGACTAATACATGTGGCATGGCCACTCTTATTTTATTAGTTGTTTGACTTAGCAATGGAAGTATTTAGATGGATAATGTTTGTTTATACATTCCTAGGATAGATCTAGAGTTTTGGAAGAGATAATATTATTTTATTATGGAGGTTTTTAGACTAAGAACTCTATATTAGAGAGGCTCCTCCATTTGTAATGGTTGTTGATGGTTTGAAGAACTAGTAGAGATATTTTATTGGTCTTTTCTAGAGCATTTGGTACTTGTATTAGAACCATATTGTTGATGATTGATGCAAGATTTCTCCATTCATATTTGTGTATGAAGGAGAAACACATAATATTGCTCTTTCTTGAAAGATTTTAATTCTGATTGATTATCCTCGTATCTCTTTACATCTATGGATGAAAAATGTATTTCATATGATTAATTTCTGAATTTGTATTGATTGTAAATGCATAATTTTATGGTGGATATCCCTTCACATTTAGAGGTCTTTCTTGACTTGAATTCCTCTCAAGACAAATATGTTTTTAGTAGAGAACATAATCTGTCAATTGAAAGTTCTTAATCCAGGTTATGTACCTCCATATTTTCATAAGAAAATAGTTGATACTCTATGACCTATGACCCCATATACCCAACTATTCCATTGGCACTAATCTACCTTCAATCACCTTCAAACAAAATAGATTTGTTTCATTTAATTTATGTTAAATTGGTAAATCTGAAATATGTATTAAAATCATTAAAAAACAAATTTACTTTAATACTAAGAAACCCCTCATTTTACCTTCATTTGCTAGGCTATTTTCTATTTAATAAATACGGAATTTGCATCTAAAAAATATTATAATAGAAATGAGATTTACCTCCATTTAATTATTTGTTTTTAGGCTTATTTTTTGTTGTCATAAATCTAGAATGTCCATCTAAGAATCATAATAAAGATATATTTATAGTAAGTATTTGTATCCCTTTGAGTCCTCATCTTTACTCAAGACTTGGTTTCTTTATGGATTCCCCCTTGTGTCAGGGAAGAGTTGGTTGAAAGTATGTGTAGATATATCGTGGTGACATTGGTTAGCCCTCCTTTAGTGCTTCATAGGGTCTTACTTGAGCTTTAGGAATTTAATATCTAAAGTAAGGGTTTATGTGGTAATGTGACAAATTAGTGATTTGATCTAGTGAATCCCCCTTTGTCCCAAAGACAAATCGACCTAAAGTGATAAGGGTCACCACTAAGGTGATAATGGGTGGTGTCCTCATGTTATTATAGGGTTTGTACGTGAATTATTGGGCTTATGTTTTGTGCAAATCTTGGAGGTATCAAAATAACATCTTTGTCGGGGATAAACTCCAATTCCCAAATCTAGTAGATATAGCTACAATAATGTGATGAGCTAGACTTATTTGTAGATATAGTTTTCTCATTTGGTGACTCCATCGTTATGAAAACATACAAATCTAGTATATTTTCATATTTTAGATCAACATTTTGATTTGAATATATAAGAAAATTAGTATGGCATCATTCCTAGAGAAGTTGTAGGCTAGATTGTACCCCTCTTTATATTTATCAAGTATCCTAATAAGGCCCCTCCAATATGGGCCAAGCATTTTCCAAGATTTATGGGGGCACTCATATAGCTATAAAACATGTTGCATCAATTATGGATAACCTTTCATAATCGAATGCAGTAACTAAAGATGTTATGTAAGAATATTTGCAAAATCTTGGGTAGAGGATGCAAAAAAAATTGTTTGAAGATATTTGTAGTCCAAGAGAATATCTACATATGATAGATTCATTGAAGAATTTTGCAAGTATTTGGATAGTAGCTATAAAAATGAAGAGAAAATTGAAGACCTAGTTGAGGAATATTTAGAAGAAGATCATGGGCCTTTTGATTGGGTTGAGGTTTGCAACAACAAGAATAAGGAAATAGAAGGTACAATGCTTAAGTTTCATAGTAATGCTTTGTTGGAGTTATTGGTTGAATTAATGACAAATTGAAAGAGTTAAATTCCCTTATTAACTAATTAGAAGGACAAGGTTATATAGAAGATATGGAAATGAAGTTCTTGAAGACCTTATTGTTGACTCTCCTGAAGAAAATATTAGGGATGAGATTAATGGTGAAGACTCTTATGAAAACATTCAAGAATCCACTTTAGCTTCTTTTGAAGACAAGGGTTTGGCAACCCATATTCTACTTCTTTAAACATAATGATGATCTTTTTGATGATTTGAAGAGGGTAACTTTTGTAGAGAAACCTTTGGAAGATGAAAAAAATTAGGTGCTTCCACTCCCTCATGTGAAAAAGAACATGGTATCCAAGATTATGAAGATATTGACACTCTTTATCAGATTGGAAGGAGTATATGGCATGGGGATTGTAGGTATTTCCATGACTATCTCGTCTACAACACTGATAGTGAGAGTGTTATGGGTGAAGTTTCATATTCGATGTCTCTTGGACAGCCAAGCATGGACAAGGTATGGGAAGCATTTTTTATAATTAATGAGCATCCATATGTACTCATTGATGGGGAAGATTTCTTGCAATGTGAGGATCATTTGAATGTTGTTACATATGTTGAATTTTCCAGCCTTAATATCTTTATCTATTACTCAATTTATGCATAAAAATCAGCAGGAGTAGATGTTTTCAAAGCTGAAATGTTTTTGTGACAATAGCATGTTAGATCATTGGTTTTTTGCAGAAAATTTCAGCCTCAAAAAGGAAGGCAATAAGCCCTTAATCATGAGTTGGTTCACCTCTTTAGATTTGTTATTTTGTCTTGTACTTCATCTGCATATTTGATAGAGGGAAGCAAGGAAGGACAACAAATCCTTTTCAAATGTGTATTGGATTTTCCATCTAATTCCATGTTTCTTGAGGCTATGGTTGATTATTATTATGGAAACAATGCAAGGAAGTCATGGGAATTATTATATCAGTTTTGGAGATGATTTTTACATTTTATAGTTTGTATTGTTTGCTAGATGGAGTGTTGTCTTGTTTTCCTAAAAATAAATTTTATAGGAGTCATATTCATTGATGGATTTATTTTGCATGTAGCTCATGGTTTGATTTAAGTTGGAATTTTTTTCAAATTTTCATAAGTTCACTTTCACCTCCAACCACACCATGGTAAAGATTGCACAATATGTGAGAACTATATTTGATGTCTCCTTGATTTGGTTCAAAACCAAACACAAAGGAATATTTAGTGATTTCCCTTAGGTACTTGCATGGTTTCATTAGCTCATTGGAAAAAATCAATATATTTTATGCTTGTTTTTGTGTAGAGTAGGAAGAATAAGCTCGATATTCTGAGCATTAGGCTTTCATTTATCCTATATTTCCTTTTGGCATCTTGGTTCGTGCATTCATTAGGAGTATTTTTAGCTAATAAGTGGTCCTCAAAATAAATAAATAAATGTACTATCAAAATCAACTCTATAAGAACCAATAGGATTTGAGATGGTGATGTGAACCACAAGGGTAAATAGTTTTGGAGGGAAAGAAAGAAAACTACTTTTTTTCTTTTGTGCTTTCATCTTATCCCCTTGTAGGTTTACTCAAATTTTGAGTGTGAGAACTCATTGGATGTGAAATTAAATTTTGCATCTAATGTTTACCCACTCAACATACTTTACAGAAACCCCTGATAGTGAAAAAAATGGAAAAAAAAAGTATTTTCTTCAATTAAATATGTTTTTAATTTATTTCAAGTTTTTTTTTCCTTTTGGCAGTATCTCAAAAGTATTACAAGTTTCCACTCGTTATATGTTGAATTTAATTATGCATCCAACAAGTGCTTACACTCAAAATTTGAGAAAACCAACAAGGAGATAAGTCGAAAATATGAGAGAAAAATGTAGTTTTTTTCCTTTCCTTAAAAATCACGACTCTTATTTTATTATTTAAATATTATTTTATTATTTTCCTTGGGAGGCCCGTTTTAGACCTAAAAATACCTTTAATTATGTGTAGATAATCTTAAGAATGATTATAAGTAGCTATGAACACTTTCAACTTTTCTTTGAAATAAATTTGAACTTAAGACTGGTATTGGGTATGACGGAGATGTGAAGTTTTGGATCCATCAAATCACCTATTTCTAACCCTTTATCTTCTTGGCAAGTATCATGCAACCAACATAGATCTTGAAGTTCTCTTACACCCTACCAAAGTGTACATTCCCCATATAGAGGAAATTGTTACCACCTGATAATGGTACATTCCCATATAGAGGAAATTGTTACCACCTGTGAATGGATGGTTCATTTTTCTATTTTTAAGGCATTATTCTTAGCCATATTGTGATGAGGATGTGAAATTTGGGAACTTGGTACAAGTCATGGATGCTAATATCATCGTAATCATCATGCATGGTAGAGATGGAGATCTATATATTTTCCTTTTCTTTCACATGGTGTGGTATTCAAGTATTTTAAAGTGTGCTTTATTATTGAGTTCACATAGGTGGAACCTTAGATGTGGCATATGTTGTTTTGGGTCCACCTTGCACACTTACCAACAATTCAAAGAATAACTTGAAAAATCACTCCATGTAAAGGGGATAAGTTGGATTTTTTCCACATATATCAAGGTGCGTCCTACATATAAGGGTGTTTGTAAACACCATTACCCACCTTTTACAGATATACCATAAAGTGCTTGTATTATTGATAAGCACTCCACCTTCTTAGGCATTTCAATATTATTTTTGGATAATATATTACCAAAATATCCGTCTTGAATAGTGACCTTACCTTGGGAGGAAGATACATGGTGGATTGAACAATATATTAATTGATTCTTAAACAAGATGAGGAGCACCCTAGAAAAAGGGATGACAAGTGGCACAAAATCCATAAAGGCAAAGTCAAATGCACGGTTTGAGCACCATACTTCATAGAGAGTTATAGAACTCCTCACCATACTTCATAGAGAGTTTTAGGAGTCCTCATGTACTTTATTATTGTTATTCCTTGGAGGAATAAATGGATCTTTGATATTTCAAATTATTTTTTATTGAAATGTTGTTAAGGAGAGATATATATATAGAGAGAGTATTTATATTATTTGAAAATCAAAATTATAAGTCGAGAGATATATCTTTAGAAGATGAAAAGCATTGTAATTTTTAAGTAGAAAGGATGAAGAGAGGTTGATGAAGGAATGTTCATTTTATTGGGAAATTGATCACATTTATTCTAGGAATGGCACATCATATTTTGTTGGCATGTTTTTGTTGTTTCAAGATGGATATACTTGTTTTGTGGGTTAATTTTGGGTATTATAGAATGAGTAACATTTATATCCATTGATCCAACTAACAGAGGGGGACATGAATGAATTATGGGCTTTCAAATTTCACCGCATATTCATATTACAACTTCATAACATTTAAAATGCATGTGTAGATGCATAAAAAAATACACAGTGGAAATAAACTTGATATGCACACACATAGCATGCATATACAAGCGTAACCATCACAAGCATCAAATAAAAACATTGTAAATTCAAATACAAGAGAATACTTATATTGAAACAAAGAAGTTCCAAGCAATTGGTTATGTAATAATGATTTTCCACCCAATCGTAGACACTCTCTTCAACATATACTCTTTCTACTAAGAGGCCTCCCTCAATCTGGTCTATGAGGCCACTAGGGAAAAGGAAAACCTACAATATTCTCTCTCTCTGTCCACTACCCGTTTTTCTCTCTATGCTCATCTAGAGCTCTATAGGGATCTCACTTAGCCGTCACAACCATGGCACTCCCTCCATCTTCCCAACACAACATAAGGAAGGAATTTTCCTTCACTGGTCCATAGTTCCCTCGGGAAATCCAACCCTTACATTGCTTACTAATGTGTGCAATAAGAGTACAACCTATTGTATACTGTTGGAGAACTTCCTGCATCATAAATCATGTCTTCTCAAGCATCTATGAGTATTGAAACTCAATGGGTAAAGTGCTCCTAGATTTGCCAGCCTTTATGCTCACCTACAACCATCTCTTTTTCCTTGAAATCGGTATCCTTGTCTCTAAATTTGAATTTATGGGTTACGCATAGTTTGGTAAATGTCATGAACAATCATAGGAAGCTCTATGTAGTGTAGATATGCATGAGAGAATGATAGAATGAGTGTTCAATCCAAAGGATATGAGATGATGGTGAAAATACAACTAACATAACTTTTGACCATAGAAGAAAATGGCTTTTGACAACTACAAAATTGACTTCTGACATTTGATAGAACTGTCACAAAATTGGATTTATCCCCATTCTTCAATAATTGTATGAGGTTAATTTTCCCACCAACTTCACACATGCATTCAATGATTGGATTCAATAGTCAAAAGTAGGTACATTGGCTCACTTAAAGCACATGGAGAAATTTGGATGAGTTCTTAGATTGACACTTGGCAACAAAGGATTTAGTCTCCCATAGTCCCCCTTTTCTATTCTACTCTAATGGAATCATAGCCCCTCTACTACTCTTTACACAACCATCTTGGACCATTTTTATTATTTTTTTCAACATAATATTTACATATATTTTAAGTTAACATGACCAGCCAACCATATGGTCCAAATAAAATGTTTACAACATACATGCCTAACCATTAACTGGTCAAGCTTTGGCCTTGAGCTCTGCACTAGGAATTCATACTAGCATATTTATATCATTTACATATTTTTTATTAAATACATTCCAAGTCAAAATTGGGGGTATTACAATCCACTCCCCCTTGGAATAAAACCATACTCGATGTTTGCTCAAAATTAGAACAAAAAATGGTATGACTCTCTCATGGCATTCGTCAACTCCCATGTAGCCTCATTGGGACCAAAGTTCTTCCATTCCACCTTTACCTGTCTGATGGCTCGATTCTGAAATAATGTTTCCTTCCTATATGGGATCCATAGTGGCTCTATTTGGAACTCTCCCTTGGGTTCCATTTGGATCACATTTCAATCAATCACATGGTTAGTATCATGTACATATTTCTTAAGAAAAGAAACATGAAAATATTATGAGCTCTAGTGTTAGTGGGAAATGCAATTCAATATGAAATTGGACCTATCCTCTCAAGCACTTTAAATGGACCATAATATCTTGGTGATATCTTGGCACAAATTCCAAGATTCAAGGAACTTTTCCTTGGAGTCACTCAGAGGTAAACATGATCCCCAACATGGAACTCCCAAAGCATTTTATTCTTATATGCATAGCATTTATGTATATCTTGGTTTGTTTTTAAAATTTTCCTGACTCTTGTTCCATTCCCTTAAATAATTATGTCCCAATTACAATTTGGTTCACTGGATTATACCAAGTAACCAATGTCCTACACTTTCTGCCATAGAAATATTCAAATGGACTCATTCCTAGTGATGCGTGTTTCCCATTGGTGTATGCAAACTCTACAAGTGTAGATAATATTCCCACTTTAATGGTTAGTCAATCACATACATGCAAAGCATGTCTTCAAACACTTGATTTAGTCTTTATTTTTTCCCATCTGTTTGTGGATGACAAGAAATGCTAAAGTTCATATTTGTGCCCAACTATTCAAAAAGTTGTTTTCATAAATTTCAAGTGAACTTGGTATCCTTGTCTAAAACTATTTCCTTTTTCAACCCATGCAACCTGAAAATCTCCTTCATGAAAATATTTGCAATGGAATTTGTTTTATGTGTGGATTTAACTTGTATGAAATGTGCGGCCTAAGATAATTTATCCACCACAACCATGATGGAATCATGTTTCCTCACTGTCATTGGCAACCCTATAATAAAATCAATGGAAATCACTTCCCATTTCAATTCTAAAATTGGCAAAGATTGCAACAAACCTACTAGTGTTGATTCTCAAACTTCATTTGCTGACATTCCATACAATTAGAAATATACTTAGCCATGTTTGTTTTCATTCCTGGCCAAAAATATTTCTTCTTGGCTATAGCAATTATTTTTGGTATCCCAAGTGACCGAAATATGGCATTTTATGTATTTCATCCATAACAATTCTCCTCAAGTTTGCCACATCTGAAATATAAATTATGTTTTTATAGGTAAGAAGCCCATCATCCTCCAAATGATAACCTTCATACCTCTTTTAAAAAAGTTGTTGTTGTAATTTGTCTTTATTTGCACATATAACTCATCTTCAGCAAGAGAGTTAAGAAGCTTTTGCTTCAAATTTGTTTGGAAAATACTAATGGTTACCACATGCATTACATGTACCTTTATATTGAGTGCATCAACCACATTATTTTCTTTCCCCTTTATGTGTTTGATCTCAAAATAAAATTCACATAAAAATTCTAACCATCTATATTGCCTCACATTTAATGTTGATTGCTCAAATAAATATTTCAAACCATTGTGGCCTATCCTTAGCTAAAATTATCTACCCATTAAATAGTGCCTCCACATCTTTAAAGCATCCATTATGATAGCAAGCCCTAAAACATGGCTATCATATTTTTTCTCATGCTCTTTCCACTTCCTTGACTCATAGCATGCCACATGGTTATCTTGCATAAGAACTCCTCCAACTCCATGTTTACATGCATTTGTACACAAAATCATTTTCCAAGTTTGCAATTTTTCAGAATTGCAGCTCTTGTAAGAAGCTTCTTCAATAGTTGGAAGCTTTCTTCACATTTTTGTGTCCACTCAAATTGTATTCCCTTCTTTTGAAAAGAAATTATTGGGCGTGCAACCTTGGAGAACCCTTCGATAAACCTTCTGTTATAACCAACAAGACCCATAAAATATCTCACATGTGTCCCATTCCTTGGGGTTTTCCAATTCATGTTGGCTTCAATCTTTTCTTGAGGTCCATTGATATTCCTTTCTCTGAAATAATGTGACCCAAATAATGAATTTTTTTTATATAAATCATGTTCGTTTAGATTTGGATACAACTTATGTTATCTTAAATTTGAAAATTCATTCTCAAATGTTCTTCATGCTCCTCTTCATTCTTAGAATAAACAAGAATGTCATCTAAAAAAAAGAACAAACTTGTCGAAATACTTGTTGAAAACACTATCCATGAAAAACATAAATGGTGCATTGGTGAGACCAAATGGCACTACCACAAATTTATAGTGTTCATATCTTGTTCTAAAAGTTGTCTTGTGAATATATTATACATTTACTCTCACCTAATGGTAACCAAACCTCAAGTCAATCTTTGAAAATACATTTTCCCCTCTCATTTGATAAAAAATACCATCAATTTGAGGCAAGGGGTACTTGTTTTTCATTGTAACTTTGTTAAGATTCCTATAATCGATACATAATCTAAGTGTTTATTCTTTAATTTTCCCAAATAGTATGCGTGTTCCCCATGGATACACACTTGGCCTAATGTATTTCTTTTCCAAGAACTCATGCAATTGCATTTTCATCTCTAATTATTCTGTGTACTCATTATGTAAGGTGTATTAGACACTGGTGCAACTCCTGACACAAGGTCAATAGTGAAATCAATGTTCCTCTTTGGACGAATTCATAGGAGTTCATCGAGAAACACATACTTGAATTATTGAAACACATGATAGTCTTCCAACTTGGGAATTTCATTTTTTGTTTTATCCAAAACATGGGCTATGTACAATTCACAACCTTTCCTACAGAAATTCTTTAGTTGCATCGCTTAAATTTTCCTAATAGAAACTACCTTTGGAATTGATTTTACAACCCTTGGGTTTCCTTCTTCATTGGTGCATTTAAAACTATTCCTGTAGTAATCAAGTTTAATTTTGTGTGTTTCCAACCAATCCAATCCAATGATAATATCATTGGAACCAAATGGAAAAATATTCATATTTTCATATGTGTAGATTCCATCCATTTCAAATGGATATTTCTCCACCATTTCACTATTTTTTCTCTTGGTTCCAATGGCTAGTTGTACCAACCACAATTTACTATGATTTGTTTTCTTACAAGGACAAATATAAACAATTTTAGGAGTGATATAATTGTGAGTAGATTCAGGGTCAATCAAAATATAAATTGATTGCTTATCAATCTTACCTTAACCTCAACCATAGTTGATTGATGGTCTGCTTGGCAGTCCTCTAGTGCAACATATATTCTAGGGACAGTCCTTTTTACTTAACCCACAATTTCATCTTATTGTATGTTGTGAACATGCTTTGAACTCCCATTTTGGTGTGGATAGTTTCTAAGTAAATCGTCCTCTCCACATCCCTAACATTGAAGTGGCTCTCTTGGATAGTCTCCCACCATTCTAGCTAGTTTAGTCACACTCTGTGGTGGCTTCCTTGGATGATTTCTAAAATGTAGAGGCTTGAATCCTTTCTTCCTTTAGTCAAACTTCTCATTTTTTGTGTCCATCCATGCCTTATGGAATTATAGCTTGATTTTGTTTTGATCATAATAATACTTTGCTTTTCATATGGTCTCATATAGATTTTGAGGTTTGTCAAACTCAATTTTTTCTTTATATGACAAAGATATTCCACTAGAAAATGATGAATTTTCACATTATAATCTCTTATATACTTGACATATCTCAGCAGCTCCAAGAATTTATTTGCATATTCTTCCATGTTCATTTGTCTCAGTTTCAGCTCATGGAACTCCTTGATTTTGTCATCATAGTACCTATCAGATATGTACTTTTGCTTAAAGTATTTCTTGAATTGCTTCCACACAATATTCCTTTCCATGATCTTCTTCACTTTCCTAAGGTGATACCACCATATAGATGGTCTTCCATTCAAATTGAATATAGATACCATTTACTTAATATTTCCAGAGTAGTCTTAGACTTGGAAATACTTCCTCATCCCAAAAATCCATGTCTCTACTTTTTGACCAATTTTTACTTCACTATCAAAAGTAGGAGGTTTGGCCTTCCTAAACTCTCCATGTGATTTTTTCTTGAAAGGCCTCTTCCTCTTATGTTGGAGTAGGGTCCCGCAGCTACAGAAGAAGCTGCTAGTTTTGGCGGAAAGAAGATAAGACGGAGCTACGACGTCGTAGCACGGTTCCAGCTGCAAAGCAGAGCCGAAAACCATGACTTTTTGAGATATGAAAGTCAAAGAAAGGCAACGGTACCTGAGCGGCCGAGAAGGGAGAGCTCAGCCATTGCATTGAAGGCAGCGGCGGAAGACAGGAGGGCTCAGCGACCCTCATAAAGAAGAAGGAGAAACGAGGCTCAAGCATTGAAGACGAAGGACAGAAAAGCGAAGCGGTGCATAGTACCCATGATCAGTGCCGGGAAGAATGGAAGACTGCAGAGAGCTATGGTGTGACGGGAAGTGGCTACCTCAAGCACAGAGAGGACCGACTGTCACTAGTTAGGTTTTGGGTTACTGTTGGGACAGGCCCACAGTGTTGTAATGGCACGACCTTCGGGTTGCCTATATAAGAATATATTTTGTATTGTAAAGGGTTAGCTAGTTGTTCGGTTGGTTAGATAGTGAGATAGTCGTGATTGAAATAGGCAATAAGGATAAGTAGACTGTTGTAAAAGCCGAGCTCTGGTTCTGGACTTAGCAGTAGCAATCTTACTGAAACTAGTAGCTGGCTTATAGAGTATGCATGTAATGATCCGCAGGGATCGACTGAGAGGGAAGAGTATGTTGTAAGAGCGACAACCTAAGGAAGAGAAGAAAGATATGAGAGAGAAGATCTTGAGCTGCATATGAGGTGCAGCAGAACTATGTTTGCCTTCCCTTAAGCTATAATAGAGAAGCACAATTCTGTGGACGTAACTCCCATCCTGGGGGCGAACCACGTTAAAATCCTGTGTTCTGTGATTGATTTGCATATTGTGTTTATTTGCTGCATCCATCCGTTATGTTATGCAATTTGGTTACGGTTAATGTATGAATGAGTTGTTTAGTTACAGCACTACAGGGAGATAAATATAAGTTGAAATCCTTGGCACGAAGTATGAGGACTTATTTCCGCTTGCCTTAGATAGTTAACTAATCACAGTAAGATAGTCTGGGTATCAGGTCTTGCGCGTCGACACGAACGACGCTAAGTGCGCTAAGCCGCGGTGGGAGGGTATCGCAAGAAGGCGATACCGCACCGGCAAAGGAGCTGCGGTGCGCGATACCGTAGGTTGAGGACTTAGTGTTGAGCAGGAGTTGCGTGTCGCACGGGGCACGGCGATGCGGTGAGATTGGGAATATTGTGGAAAGGAGGAAGTTGTGCGACGAGAGAAGAAGCCGCACGACGTGCGCAAGGGTAGAGACGTTGTGGCTAGAAGGGCCACGAGCGGGGAATAGATCGCGCATCGCGAGTGGAAGTTCGCGCGGCGCGCAAGAAGAGATCTCGCGGTTAGGAGAGCTGGGAGCCACCAGTAGGATTGCCACGGAACCTGGTCCAAGACACTTGAGTCCTTGGCCAACCCATTAGAATCACTTCGGGTGAGACTTCAGACCGCTGTGCGGTCTGTCGCCGAAAGGGCCAGTGAGCTAGGGGTGTTGTTGGTTGATTATAGTAAACCCGGGTCTGCCCATGCAATCAACATCTTATTTCTATGATACAAAGAGCTTGAACCTTCAATGAAGTCTCTATAGTTAGATGACTCAATAGAAGATATTTCTAGAGTATATGTCTTGTATCTACAAATCCCTCTTGAACTATGGGACCTCTTGACGGAACTCCTCCTTGAACTACTCCCACTATTTTCTTAATTTTCTGAGTGCTTCCCATGGTGAATATTCCTATGAATGTCTATCAAGATTTGAAGCATGGTCATATTCAACTAATTATGTTCTTCTTGATCAATAATTATCCCTTCATTTCCTGCTTTGCAACTTTACAGTTCCACTCTCAGGCTCCTCGTGATTTATGTAATGTCTGTAGGAGTTATTTGATTTCTTATATAATTGGACTATGTCTCTTCATTTTCAACTTGTATGTTCTATCCCATGATGATGATACTCTTGGCACAGCCAAGGACAAGGATTTCCAATATGCACTATACTGAATGTTGACCCTTAATTATCCCTGATATGATATTGAATCTACAAAATTGTTCATATAAGCACATTTACTAGATTTATTACATCCTTAGAAAATCATAAAATCAATTTTCATGCATTATAGGAACAACCCATATTGTCAATTTTTGTCAAATTACAGAAACATATGAGTCAACCCTTCAAAATATAATTCGGCACAATTGTTCTTTGAGTTAACGTCACACTGCAACAATTCCAATTGTTCATGTCATGACCACAAGTAATTTCTCAAAGTCCATGATGTATCAGGGGGACGACGAGGGACAAGGGTGTAAGTTCATGGACCTAAAGAAATGGTGGTCGTTGATCAAATTTGCACAATATTCCAAGACTTACATGACTGGAATGGTTCCCATCATTCCTAACATCACTCAGTGTCACATATTTTCACATCACATCACCACGTGTTGGACCAAAAGTGGTTCCAAGCTCCATGGGAAAGTGGTTTCCCAAAAATGATTTTATGAGTCTATGAGAGGACAATAAGCCACCTCAATGATTTTCATTTCATGCTTATTCCAATTAATTAAACCTCATGCATATTCATCAGCCTGAAGCACTATCATTCATTGATATTCCCCACTTCCCGATGATCGGATCTTCATCCATCTTCCCATTTTGTTACATGCGAACACTTGTGCACAGATTTGATGTGGTCAGCCCACATCATACTCTCTACCCATGTGGATCTTCCATGTCATACCTCTTGTCCATATGGATCCTCCATGTTGTACCTCCTATCCACGTGGTTCATCCATATCACCCATCCCCGTGGCACGGGTGGGGCCCACCTTAAAATTCCCAAATTTTTAAAATTTATAAATTGTGCAAATTTTGTAATTATGTATTAAGGGGATTATTTCGAAATTACTCTTGACCCCTTATTTGTCACTTGAAACAATATAATTCATATAGATGTGTTTCTAATTTATTCCTATAAGTGTGGATTTATGGCCCATACAGCCATAGTGCTACAACCAAAAGCTCGAATACCACTCTGTAACATCTCCATCCATCAATCTGACCAACAGAAGGGGACATGAATGAATTACAGGCTTCAAAATTTCACCACATATCCATACTACAAATTCATAACATTTAAATGTGTGCGTAGATGCATAATAAAATACATCGTGGAAATAAACTAAATGCACAGACACATAGCATGCATATACAAGCATAATCATCACAGGAATCACATAAAAACATTGCATATTCAAATACAAGAGAATACTTATCTTTAAACAAAGAAGGTCCAAGCAACTAGATGTGCAAGAGAAATTTTGCACCCAACCGTAGGAACCATGTCCAACATATACTCTTTCTATTGAGAGACCACCCTCAATATAGGCTATGAGGCCACCATGGAGAAGAAAACACCTACATGCTTCTCTCTCTCATCCCACAACTCGTTCTGCTTTCTATGCTTAGCCAAATGCTCCTCCAGATCTCTACAAGAATCTCACTCAGACATCATAGCCATGCAACTCCTTCCAACTTCCCCACACAACATAAGGAGGGCATTCCCCTTCATTGATCTCTAGTTCCCTTAATAAATCCAACTGTTACAATGCTTGCTATTAGGTGTGTTAAGATTCCAACATTTTGTACTATTGGAGAACCTCGTGTATCATAAATCATGGATTCTCAATCATCTGTGAGTAGCAAAACTCAATTGGTAAAGGTTCCTAGCTTTCCCAACCTATATGCTCACCTACGACCATCTCTTTTTCCTTTAAATATGCAACCTTGTCTCTAAATTCAAATTTTTGGGTTATACACAATCTGGTAATGGTCATGAACAACCATAGGAAGCTCTACGTAGTGTATATATGCATGATAGAATGATAGAATGAGTGTTGATTCCAAAGGATATGAGATGATGGTGAAAATACAATTAACATAACTTTTGACCATAGAAGAAAATGACTTTTGACAAATGCAGAACCGACTTTTGACATTTGACAGAACTGTCACAAAAGTGCATATAGCCCCATGCTTCAATAACTGCATGAGGTGATTTTTCCCACCAACTTCACACATGCATTCAATGATTGGATTCAATAGTCAAAAGGAGGTAATTGTCTCACTCAAAACACTTGGAAGAATTTGGAAGAGTTCTAAGGTCGACACTTGAAAACAAAGGATTTAGTCTCCCATAGGCCCCCTTTCCTCTTACCCTCTAGTGGAATCATAGCCCATCTATTGCTCTCTACACAACCATCCTGTACCATTTTTTTTTAGCACAATATTTATGTATCTTTCGAGTTAGCATGGAAAGCCAATCGTACAGTACAAACAAAATATTTACACTGTATATGCCTAGCCAATCACTAGTTGATCCTTGGCCTTGAGCTCTGCACTAGGAATCCATACTAGCATATTTACATCATTTACATAATTTTGATTGAATACATTCCAAGTCAAAATAGGGGGTATTATAGAATGGTTTCATGAGAGGTATTCAACTCTCTAAACTATTGATATAACTTGAATTGTTAATGAGGATAAAGGATATTGTTCATTCATAATTTTTATTATTTTTCGTTGCTCTCTTTAATTTTATGGTAATATCATACGTTGATTGATTTTGACTTAAAAATGAAATTGCATAATTGATATATCTTCATAATGGTAATGTTCATGTATTACATAACTCGTTGATTTTCCCTTGCATTTCAATATTCGTCATCAAGTTACCTTTTGATTCCAGTTGTCCAAAGTACAAGGCATTTGGTCTTGCTTGTCTTCTCATCCTTTTTACCTAAAAAAATCATAAAACACTTCAAATCACAAATCCGATTTTCAAATATATATTCATAGGACAGGTTAGTGATTTCATTTGGGAAATACCCCCTTGTTCCATAGAACAAGCGTCCTAACGTTAGAAGGATGACCACTAAGGTGACAATGAGTGGTGTCCTCAAGTTCTTCTAAAGTTTGTACATGAATGATTTGACTTATTTTTTGCACAGATCTCAAATGCAACACAACGAATCTGAGCTAGAGAATGATTTTGTTTTTCATGTTGACGATCCCATTCCCAACAATGGAGATGATTTTGATGATTGATTATGTTGATCATTGATATGTAGTAGATTCTAGATTTGAGCATGTTATTTTGTGGACTCTAGAGGCCACTTAGAACCTTGTTGTTTATAATATATTTTGTTTTGGATATTACACTTGATGCCATTAGTTATATTCATCGTTACATGGTAATACATATATAGATTAAATACATGAGTAGACTTTGCATATTTGGTCTCTAACGATATGGGTTTACATTAATATGCATATGTATCTATGTATGTATGCAGATAAACAGATATAGTAAACCAATTCATAAATTGTGTCATTGGTCGATTCCAATTTGAGTATAGTGTAACTCTTGGTCAACTCTGATTCTAATTCCAAATTTTAAAACAATGTTCTGTGTTTCCATAGTTGGATAGTAGAATGATGTGTCCATGTGTCCATGTATCCTAGTGTCATGTGAATTACCCTGTAATAGATGTCCTTATCATTGTATAAACCTGCTAAGACAATGCATGTATAATACCCTTATTGGAGGCCTCCCAAAACTAGTCAATATGCTTACCATAAAATGAATGCAACTAAGCAGGCATACTATCTTAGACCCTATTCCTCGGGACCCAATTTTTGCACCCTGACAAAACTTGAGTTTCATTTTGTTTGGACCCTTGTGTTTTCTTCTTCTTTTGTGTTGAACTTACGACCATTGAGTGTCATCGACTTTCTTTGTAGAAGGATATGTAGCATTTTGAATTTCAACAATAGGGTTTTGAGAAGTAGAAACACCAAAGGATTTTAGTTTTTTTAATGGAAATCTATAACAAAATGCATATGTGAGAAGTAATAAAAACAACATTTTGGGAGTTTCATATGTAAAAGCTTATGAATATAAGTTGTGTCGTTGAACAAGTAGCAAATCTTGGACGGACTTTTTCTAGAAAGGTCCACCTCTACACACATGCATGAGTATTAGGGGAAAGGTGTGGAAAAATTGATTATCTCCTAAAATCATAGGACCAAAAGGATGCACAGTCTTCTCCATGTGTACTAAAAAATGCTCAAGTACACAAGAAAACTCCACCTGCAATGGATATTTATGATGAGACATGTAATCTGGGTTGAAGGTTTCATACCAAGGTTGTACATAATCTAAAGCACCAACAATCATCCATAGATAAATTGAAAGGTGCATCCATGATCCAAGATAACCTACATGACCTTCTCATCTAGTGCAAAGGGTCTAGAAAATATATAGTTGATAAATGCTTCACAACATTTCAACAAACGAACAATAAATGTTGCATAAATAGATATAGCTAGAAAATAATTTATATAAAAGAATTTTTACCCAATATATTTGGTTACTTTTCCATAACAAACTACTGACTATTGAGAAAAAAACAAAAAAAACTTGATTTGTGTTACTTGCATGAAATTCAAAGTCAAGTATTAATATATTTATTCAATGCAATTACACAAAGGAGATTTGCAACTTTATATTATCCAAAGTGGGTCTTCCTTTCATATCCCATCCATCAATCAAAATAAAATCCTCACATTTTGGCCAAGAGAACATACAAGCTCACTTTGTAAGAAGTCCCAAATAGCTATCATTCGAACCCTATTTCCAATGTTTGATTTTGGGTTAATATGGCTTACTCAAAATGAAAAATTCTTGAACAAAGAAACCATAAACTCCTATCAAAACTTTCATGAAGATCAATCGCTTAAGGAAAACCATAATGGAAAACATTGCAAGGGAAGAAATGAAGATAGAACCATAGTATAAGATAATATAGGGTAGTTTTAGTAATGTCCAACAACTGACCACAAGTGTAGGTCAATGGCACTAAAAAAATGGCCAATGTGAGTACAATGTGGGATTGTGAAAACTCCTTTAAATGCTTTAAAAATCAAAATACGGAGAAAAATAGTACATCATAAGCAAGCATTTTGCTAAGTGAATCTTTAAATTTGACCAAGGAAACCGAAAAGGTACAACAATGATATAAGGTCAAAGATATAAAGGCAGGTTACAAGACTGAAGATCTTGGTGTTTGATGAGAGAGAGAGAGAGAGAGATGGAGATGATGTCAAGGCTTCCTAGTCCTAATGAACAAGGGAAAGGGGGGTGATTGAAGTACCACCTCGTTGTCAGAGTCCTTTGATGCTTTCTATGCATATGACTACACAATCCTAGAAAGGTCATAGGAGTGAGGAAGACCTTCTCTCCTACCATCCAAGGTCAAAGGAATAAGCTCCAAATGTAAGTATAGTTTCTCATCTAACTCTGAGGAGCAATGTGGAAGGTAGGAGGTATCCTGCTTTGTACCCATATGCAACTGGTCCTTCTATCCCACTGATGAAGCATGGTCTTTGACCTAGTCTAACAATATCACTAGCCTCGAAGATGTTGATCGATCTCTTATGAGGAGGTTGAGAGGAGACCCAAGATCTAACAACTATATGGTTTAAATTAATTTGATATGTGATAATGGCCTCTTGTTTCACTGAACTGATGAGGACTTTGAAAGTATGAGGTGATCCTCCTAGTATTCACAGAGAGATATGGGGCCTAAAGGAATGAATATTTATGGGTGAGTATCTATCTCATAAAAAGATATAGGAATCTGTGATCAACATATTCGCATAAAGTAGAGAGGGAGCTCCCCAAGTCCCTATATAAGAAATAATACCACCCTATGATCTCATAGTAAAGATGTCTCTCTATATCTATCTCTCGTAAGTGACACATCTGGAAGTTGGCCAAGAGATATGGTTGTCGATTTCAATATGGAATTTGTGAGACCCTACCTAAAACTGATTAAGGGGGAACTTGAGTGAGTGCATATGGTGTCCATATGTGTATGAGGGAAAAATAATGAGGCCCCCCACTCAACTCTATGAAGTTCTCTCTGTTGCTAGGAAAAATGCACCTCTTGCAGACAAGAGTTGTTCCTCTAGTCTGAATGGTTCAGATCTAGAACAAATGAGTAACACAGAATGTCAGACTCTCCCTAGATCTATTTAAACACTTGAATGGACTTCCATGCTTCTTCTATTAACGGATGTCTTCACTATCCTTGAAGATTTTTCCTTTGTTTACCTGCAAAAATAGAAGACAACAATAGAAAGTGATAGCATACAAGATATAAAAATTGGATCTATGCTTGTGACCAACGAGTCAAGCAATACATACACATGATACAACATATATGGGAAAGAGAAAACATTCTTTATTAACAATAATTGGAAATACTACAACCTTTATGCCTTGGTGTTGAGAGTTCCTTCCAATGGATCCTTGCCTCCAATAGCTCAAGAATTGTTTTGACAGAGTTTGGGTATGCAACACTATTCTTCCTCCCTTCTCCCATAGGAGATGATCCAGTATTTAAAGGCATGGGAGGATAGGAATGGTTGAGGATATTATGGGTGAGGTGGAGATAATATCCAAGAATGAAGGATCATGAGCTCCAGTTGGTCCTAAACCATATGGATGAGGCTCCACTAAGGCAATCTTCGAGAAGCCTCTCGAAGCCTCTCTTTTTGCTTTGAAAACTCGAGCACCATTCCTTTAATGAAGCAAACAGGCGGTGTTAAGGGGGTAACGCTTCTTGTAGTAAGGATAGAGGCTGTGGCACCACTCTTTTCTCATGTATCAGGAGCGTTGCTGACTTAGGTAATGCTTTTTGTCAATGGGGAAAGACCGTTACCAGCTCAAAACAAGGAAAAATTGCAAGGGGATAATTTTCTTCTATCATTTCTCTAGGGAAAACTTTGAGGGATTGGAGCAGACAAGGGAATACCTATCTCATAACATGATGGTGACAATATTTCGGTGTAACACTCTCGATTGAAACCCATATTTGATCCAATGTTATCTAGGGGTGTGTTCTAAGTAACTTGGATTTACAACCTGTATATGTCAACTTTGATGGCCCAATTTACTTTTTGTTTAGTTGACATGAGGTTTCTTAGTGTGCCTAAAGAGAAGGAAAATAACTAGATGGAAAAATGGGGTATGATTGCCTCATTAAATCCCCATGTGACCCAAGACTTACACCAAAGCTTGGTAAGTATTCAATTTCTTACCCAAATGAAATTATTTAATGGTGTATAAAGCACATTTATAACCTTACATGAGCTTTCTCAAGATGTTGATTGCTCAATCCAAATGGCACCCTCTTCTCTTAATTTTCTTTGGAGATTATCTCTATTGGAAATTTTTAAAGGGATATCCATTGCAAGGGAAAGAACCTCGTTCAATAGTTTGCTTAGGAGACTAGGCTCTTGATTATCCCAAGCCTCTATAGTTCTTCATATTCTAGAAATTATGCCTTAAGAAGAATTGAGAAAGATGTAAACATATATTTTGCTTGTTCAGAAAAGTGGAACTAGTCTAGGTAAGGATATGGTTGAATAAAGATGAAAATAAAAAAGCTAATGAGGACATCATCATTCAAGTGGGAATTTTTCTCAGGAAAGAAGACAAAATAATAGAATAATTAGAAATCCCTCCATGAACAATAATTCTGTGAAAGTGAAGAATGGGAGAGTATCACATAAGTGCATATAGAATGACAAGACCTCCAAAGAATAATTCATGATCCACCATTATCATTCAAGAACAACTCCATCTCCTAGGAATGACATTAACCTCCCATATCTTGGAGTGATGGCCCCCTTCAAACTAACCGACAAGGTGGAGGATAACACTAACAAGAGTTGGTCCTTCATGAATACAACTCATTATCTCAAGGAAAGAATGGATTCCCCTTGGCACACTTCAAGATAATTTAATAGCCACATAAGGTGGGTTTTCATACATCAAGACTCTAAATAGTCATTGTAGTATGTGGACTCCCTTTCTAGGGAAACGAGCTTAGACAACCAGCATTTTGGGGTTCTCGTAGTAATGCTAATATGATATATAACAAGACTAAAGTAGACCTCTTGAGAAGGGAGTGATCAAGTTAGTCTCACATGGATAGGAATCCAATTAAATGGCTTACATTAACAAAGGGAGGAATATAAATTTGAGGCAAGGGAGGTCATGACTACTTTTAACAAGCAAAGAGACAAGGTGGAGAGGATGAAGGTTGGGAAAAATGGGATATTAGAATGAACTCAATGCGAGATCTAGCTAAAATTGGAGTCACCCACAGTGGCTTGGATCGCCACCTATGTGTTATAAGGTCAAAAATTAGACATCCTTTCCAACCTTGAGAGAAAGATTGACCAGATGGAGGATCAATACTCCAATATGGAAAAATGGTTTCGGGAAATGCAAGAATGCATGTATTGTCACCCCATAGGAGATTCAAGAAATTCCTTGAATCCACCCTCCCAATTCCCTCGATGTTTCTCATTAAGGCTCGGTGACCTAGCAATGCCCACAAATCCAACTCACACATTAGTGAAGCTTCATAAATCACCTTGTTGCATAAAACAACAATAGAATAAAGTTGGTTGAGCCCCCTTTTTGGTGTCTCAAGCAAGTAGATAATTATTCTAAATCTTTTATGTTCACATATATGGTTTCCCTTTTAAGGATGGACTATGGTCTATGATATCGGATTTAGTTTTTGTTACAATGGCCTACACATTTTGGAAAATTGAACATCATAGTGGTCTATAAATCATGGCTATAACAGGAATATGAATTGTAGATTTTGTACCTTCAATTAAAAGTCTCTTGTTTTTGTTATAAAAAAATTTATTATTCTATTCTAGATTATATTATTTTAATGAATTTGACAAACTAAAAATCTTTTGACAAAGACTTTTAGCAAAAGGGCCAATGCCTTGAAAGGGTATTTAGATTGACTAATCAACTTGGTAATTATTTTCCTCGACCAATGAAGGCTCAATCTTTGTTGATAAAACATGCTCAATCCTTGGATCTCACTACATATTCTACTTTCGTTTCTGCCCTAGTAGCTCTTCGTTATATATACCCTTCCACTTTTACATCTTATGTTTGTATATTTTTTTTTGTAAACAGAAGCTATAGTTTTTCATATATATATCCTTGAAATGGCCTTTATAAAAAATTCTAAATGAGTGAAATCTAGGAAAGCATTTTTGCACAGAGAGGAGCGAGGCGCTCCACATGCTAGTATAAGGGAGATGTTGCCATGAGGTTCTCTATAGCCCAATATGAGGGAGATGTTGTCACATAATGTTATGTAATGCGACACTCCCAAAAATAAAAAGTAATTTAAAAAATTCATGTTGCCTCACAAAGTAAAAAATTAAAACCAAATGAAAAGTAATTAAAAAATATATGTCGGCCTATAAAATAAAAAGTTAAAAACATCATAGATCCATGTTAATTTGGATGCTTATCAAGCACCTAGAGGAATCAAATTTCTTCAAATGTAATTTTTTCTCAATGTGTAAAAACTTAAGGTAAAAAAAAATACACCTCAAGAAATTGGATCCCTTTCGGTGCTTGATAGATTTGGGTTTAAAATGGATCTATGCTAGTTTATTCCAATGACTTGAGATTATCTAGATGTTATCATTCATAACATATTGATTTCATTGTTCCATTAGTTGATATGGTAACATTGCAGCTAGAAATTAGGAAAAAGGGTACAAAGACGTGTAGTATATATTCATATAAAACAGAAACGATTATTTATAGTGGTATTTACTTGCATCAACATTTGTGGGGTGTCCATGGTTAGCGCACGTTCCTTCATTCCCATAGTCCACTTTTGCATCACTTTTAGTTGGGTGGAATTTTTAATGCACTAAATAGGATAGGAAGTTTGAGATGAAAATAAAAATAGAATAACCCATGTTCTTGTGAAAAAAAAATCAAATTGTTATATTAATTATGAAATCAACAAAGAATTTATAAAGAAACACTTGTTATATAAACCGTAGAAATAAATTGACAACTGACACCACTGATATAATCATTTAGCTAAGTGAATATCTAACTTTAACCAAATAAACCCAAAAGGTAAAACAATGATATAAGTTCAAAGATATAAAGGGAGGGGTCCAAGACTGAAGATCTTGTTGTTGGAAGAGAGAGAGAGAGAGAGAGAGAGAGAGAGATGATGATGAGGAGGAGGAGGAGGATGTCAAGGCCTCCTAGACCTAATGAAGAAGGGCAAGGGAGGTGATTCGGGTGCAATCTCAGTATTGGAGTCCTTTGGTTCTTTGAAGGGATCTGACTACACAATCCTAGTAAGGTCATAGGAGTGAGGAAAATCTTCTCTCCTACCATCCAAGGTTGAAGGAAAGAAGATCCAAATAGAATTATAGTTGCTCAGATAAGTTTGAGGGGCAATGTGGTAGGTAGGAGGTACCCTGCTCTGTACCAATATACAAGCGGTCCTTCCATCACATTGATGAAGCATAGTCTCTGTCCTGGTCTAACAACATCTCATTATCCTTGAAGATGTTGGTTGATCGTGTAGGGGGATGTTGAGAGGAGACCCAAGGTAAAACAACTATATGGTTTAAAGTACTTTGATGATGTGATAATGGTCTCTTATTTCACTGACCTGACAAGGAATTTGAAAGTATGAGGTGATCCTCCTGGTAGTCACAGGGCGAGATGGGACCTGAAGGAATGAATATCTTTTCATGAGTATATATCTCATAAAAAGAGCTAGGCATCTTTAATCACGATATTCGAATAAAGTAGATAGGGAGCTCCCCAAGTCCCTATATAGGAAATAATATCATCCTTTGATCTTATAGTAGAAGGGGAACCTAAAAATAATATGTTAGATTTTATAAATAGCAGTATAATTTCAATTGCATCACAACAATAGGATCACTAAAATAATAACCAAGCACAGAAACAATAGACAGAAAAATTTGACCTAGGAAACTACAAAGGGAGAAAACCCAACAACCTTCTAATAGAGATAATCAATTCAGAGAACAATGTACATCCATATGCATAGATCATATATATAGCAAAAAGATAAACCTCATGAATATAAGAGTGAACTTTTTCCCATAAATTGTCTTCTACTAGCTTGAGAGAACTTGAACTTGCGTGGAACAAACTTGCTTGGTGAGAAATGAGTGAGGGCCCCCTTTTATTTATACTTTATCATGTTGACATTTTCATCTTCCAAGTGGGGCCGACTTGTCTTCTTCTACTAGGCCAACTTTTCTTCTGAATGGCATATTATGTGCCATTCTTATGTTTCTTCTAGATCTGACTTTGCGAGGACGCCTCACGCAGCTACCACATCAACGCTCCCTCTTAGCTAGGGAGGCATCATCATACTGGAACACATATGGATATCATCTGTACATCATGGTTGTCTCGAACATCTCTATATCATAAGGAAGGTATTCCAACACAATCTCAATCCATCAAGAAGTCTCAACAACTCAACCCAGTCCATCGGGGAGTCAACATGCATCATCTCAATCCAATCCATCGGAGACCATGCAATGAATCAACTTAGTCCTTCAAGGAGACAACAACTCAACCCAGTCCATCGAGGATTCCATATGTAATATATACCAGTATGGCATCAGTATGCACCAGCCTCTCCAACCCTTCTCAGGGTGTCCGAGAGATCTCCTCAGTCATTCACAGAGTGATCAGAAGAATGCACTAAATCTCTCCATCATTTCTCATGATATCTAAGAGATCTCTCCACTCCTCCACAGAGTTACCGAGAGTATGTGTTGGTCTTTCCATTCCTTCTCAAGAGGTCCGGGAGATCTCCTCACTTCTTCATAGAGTGATGATCAGAAGAATGTAGTGGTCTCTCCACCCTTTCCCAGGGTGTACGAGAGATCTCTCCACTCCATTACATAGTGTCAGGTACTATGCAGTGGTCTCTTTACAATCATACTTACCTCTCAATGAGGGAAACATTCTCTATTGCTCCAAGTCATTCACGAAAGTAGGCAAAATTTATCCTGGGAAGAGGCTTGGTAAGAATGTCAGTATTTTGGTCATCTATCGGAACATATTGTAGCTCGATCACACCTCTCTACACCATATCATGAATGTAGTCATACTGAATCTCAAAATGCTTCGACTTATCATGGAATACTAGATTCATAGATAGTTGTACACAGCTATGGTTGTCACAGTGAATCAACATTGGCTCTAGAGATGGCCAAACAATATCGCAAGGATTTTCCGAAGCCACACAACTTCCCGACCTCCAACACATACTACAATATACTCATCCTTTGCAGTACTAATTGCTACTGAGTTCTGCTTCCTACTACACCAAGAAATCACAGCAGATCCGTGCAAGTTGAAACAACACTCGAAAATTATCTTCTTGTCTACAACACTCCTATTCCAATCCAAATCACAATATCCCTACAATCTCATGTCAATACTAGAAGCATATCTTAGACCATATCCCAGAGTGCCATGAAAATATCTCAAAACATGTTTTACAACAACCCAGTGAACTTGTCTCGGCTCACACATAAACTGGAGAAGTGCATCCACTGCAAAACAAATATTTGGTCTAGTGTTGACCAAATATATCAATGATCCAATAAGTTGTCAATACATAGTGGGATCTATCAAATCTGATTCGGAAGCAAAATCTCTCAACTTCTTCAGATTCGAGTCCATCGGTGTGTCCATGGAATTACAAACCATCATCTCAAATCTCCTCAGTATGTCAATGGTGTACTTTCCTTGTCTCAAAAAAATATCAGCGTGCCTCTACCACACTTCTAATCCCAAGAAGTAGTGCATCGATCCAAGGTCCTTCATTTCAAATTCAGAGGCTAGATTCTTCTTACACCATACAATAAGTTTCTTAGCTTCGGTGAGAAATAGATCATCAACATAGAGCACTAAAATCAATGGATCACCATCTACAACCTTGTAATACATGTTAGGGTCTGCATCACTCTTGGTGAATCCCAATCTCACCAAGAATCCATCAATCCGAGCATACCAAGCACATGGTGCTTGCTTGAGTCCATATAAGGCCTTCTTTGGCTTGTAGACATGGGACTCCTTCCCATGGATAAAAAAACCCTTTGGATGCTCAATGTATATCTCTTCCTCGATCGCACCGTTGAGGAATATAGTTTTAACATCCATCTAATGCAACTTCCATCCCATAGCTTTAGCAATAGCAATAATCATCCTAATGGAAGTGTATCGAACAACAGGAGAAAATGTCTCATCATAATCAACTCCCTCTTTCTAAGAGAATCCTCTAGCCACAAATCTAGCCTTGTGTTTCTCAACACTGTCATCTGCTCCATGCTTGATTTTGTAAATCCACTTGAAAGTCACTACTAACTTCCCCTCGGGTATTGGCACAACATCCCACACATCATTTTTCATGATGGATTGATATTCTTGCATAATGGCATCCTTCCATACCTGCTGGATGGAAACCTCCTCATAGTTGGAGGGCTCTGAGTCAATGATGTGGCTCATCAAGGCTACATAGCTCAAGAATCTTTGAGGTCTCTTTCTTTCTTGAAAAGAACCACAGGGTGCTTCATGACCCTCTACATCCAAAAATGGTTGTTATGCCCATGTAGGTCTCTTATGTCCCACTACAACATATTTGGGAACATTGATGCAAGAGCATCAACCCTACCCCAAATCAAATGAATTCCAAAACCTTCCAGAAGGTGGACGTGGCCAAGAGGATGTGATTTGCTTGAATTATGTGTGTTTGTTGTGATATTGTTGTTGTATTGAGTGATATTGGCGATTTGGTTAAGGATATATTGGATCATTTTGTGATTCCATCGTTTATGTATGTGTTCCCATAAATATATAGCCTGCGGACATAATAAAACCAGAGGCCATATATCATGTGAGAAAAGCAAATAGGGTGGCTGGCCCATAGAGGTCGTACTGTAATGATCGAGCTCGATATAATAAATAGTGTACCATTATGTCTTTGTGAAACTCCTGCTCACTAATTATTTTATCGGAGTTTGTTAACAATTTGTTGCATATCGTTTGATTGGATTTGTAATCGTGAAGTCAACAAGAGTTAATATATAGCGTTTTTGTATAATTGAGATTACGTTAATCAGGTCGCAGATCTGAGTAAAGGTGAGGCGCATTCCAATGAAGATAGAGAGAGAGATCTACCATCGATCACAGAATGGATCAATGGTGATCCACAAAACAATGATATCGTGGAGGAAGAACGATATTTCCTGTGTGTTCACGATACGAGACACAGAGAGACTTGCACGCAGCGGAAGCAAAGGGTTCATATCGTAGCAGAGACAATATTCAGTGGAGGCCAGAGGAACTATTGAAAGGTTTCTTGTTGCTTCCATGGACGTTATCAGTCCATATTGTGGGCCCATAACCCACATGTCCAAGAATCTAATTGACCCCCGGATCGGTCTTCATCAAACATCAACTGGCTCTACTGGATCAATGGGATTAACTGGCTCAACTTTCTCAGTTTGCTCCTTCTGAACTGCTAGAGGGGAAGATGATACTATCTCCTTTGAAGCTACCAACTCCTCATCATCAATATCCATATCATATCCTCCGTATTTTTCGAAATCCACTTCCTCTTTAAAGGAGACATCCCTATTGACCTCAATATGTCTTGATCTTGGGATGTAAACCCAATAAGCCTTTGAAGACTCACTATACCACATAAATGTTCCCTTCTTGCCTAAAGGTTCTAGCTTCGTCCTCTTTTCTTTGGGCACGTGATTATACACTGGACATCCAAAGATTCATAAGTGTCCCACTTCTAGCTTCACACCTGTGAAGGCCTCTTCTGGAGTCATGCTCCTCAAGATATTATGAGGACTCCTATTTTGCACATAGATTGTCATAATGGAAGCTTCTTCCCATAAGAACATAGGTAGACTCTAACTGTGAATCATGGATTTAGCTTTCTCAATAATCATCTTGTTCTTCCTTTATACAACCCCATTCTGCTAAGGGTTGTAAGGAACTGTGTACTCCCTCTTAATTCCTGCTTCCTTGCAAAAATCATTGAAGTCTGTAAAGGTGTATTCTCCTCCATTATCTTATCTCGGGAGTTTGATTCTCTTTCCCGACAGGTTCTCGACTTGTGCCTTGAATTCCTTGAATCTCCATAGTACCTATTCATATTCTTTGGAATTAAGGAAGTAAATCAAAGTCTTTCGAGAGTAATCATCAATAAAGATCACATAGTAGTAGTATCCATCACGAAGTACTGGAATTCTTGTAACCATCGTCCTCAATGATGGAAGAGCTCTATAATGTAGATGAGCAAGTCTCATGTGCCATAGCTCACCGAAATTGGTAGAATCGTGTACCAGTGCCTGAACTGGTTGTGTACTCAACATGTATAAGCTATCCTGTCAAACACCAATCACACGAGTTGAATCCATGCTAGAGTTATTGTGCCATGCAAGAACCTTCCCATCAAAGAATGCAACTTTGTAGCCTTTGTCCTCCAAAGCTGATATGGAGGAAAGGTTCTTTTTCATCCCATGTACATACAATACATCACTCAAATGTAGAGTATCACTAGATTCTAACTAGAGGAAGATATCCCCAGATCCCTTCACAATATATCTAGAATCATCCCCAAGTACAACACATAGATGGGACTCTTTCTCAATCAAGTTTAAAATATTCTCTTTATAACCAGTCATATGTCTAGATGCACCATTATCTATTAACCAAGTATCACTAGTGGTAGGAATAGTACCCGAGAGAGCAGAGATGAAGAACTCTGTACAATCATCATTCCTTGACTTCTTGTCAGAAGTGTCTTCATGGATATTAGCAATTGAGGCTTGATGTTTTCTCTTCTTTGAACCATGACAATGTTTGGCATAGTGACCGTACTTCTGACATTTGAAGCATCCTTCTTCTTCTTTTGTTCTAGAATAGGGCTTGATCTTTCACCTTTGTCTTTCCTGTCATGAAACTTTTTTCCCTTACCTTTTCCTTTCTTGGTGTGAGATGTAAGGGCTTGACTTTCTTCATCTTGAGTGCCATGCAATCTGCCTCTAGCTACAAGTATAGTCTCTTCTTGTATACAGTCTGCCCATATATGATCAAACTTGGGAAAATTGGTTCGCCTAAAAAGACTTTGAATGAATGGTTCCCAAGAAGGAGGGATACCATTAGCAGTTGTCATGACAATTTCTATATCTTCAATTGATTCTTTAATGGTGCTTAATTGATCTCTTAGTTCTAAGATCTTCATGAAGTAGAAAGCAACTAAATCTAACCTTGTAATCTTGAGATTGGTTAGTTGTTGTCTCAACGAAAGGGCATGGTTGATGTTGTTATTTTCAAATAGCTTCTCCAAATATACAAACATCTTCATGGATATCTTCTTCCTAGAGATATGAGGAACCAAGTGGTCTTTTACTAAATCTACCAAGATCCTCCTTGCCCTAGCATCATTCTTCGTCCACTAAGCCTTTTTTGTTTCCTCTTCTAGTTCTGGAACCTTCTCATTGAAAAACTTCAAGAGATCATTTTCTTCCAAGATGAGGAGAACCCTAGAATTCTAAGAGTTGAAATTGGAAGCCCCATCAAGTCTATCTTCAACCTTCATACCAATCATCTTGACTGCAGCCTAGTCCAGAAACCCTAGCAAGAGCTAGGTCAAATTTGAAGTTTGGATTCTTACAAAATTGATTCCACGTGGAGATGTGCCCTACCAAGGCGAGCTAGAGAGAGTCAAGATTGAATCAATTATGTGGATAGAAGGGTTCAAACCAAGAAACCCTAGGTCTTGACCCCAACAGAATTAGGTCAAAAATGAAAGTTCACTAATATGGATTTTGCCTCCACGAAAAGGTGTGCCCTCCTAGGGTGAGTTTCTCAATAGTCCTTTCGAGATGAACTGAGGTTGCAAACACTCCAACGTACGGAGTCCTAGTTTCCGACAATGGCTTCTTTTAGCATTTCTTTGATACCATGTTAGATTTTATAGATAGCCCTATAATTCCAATTGCATCACAATAATAGGATCACTAAAAGAATAACCAAGCACAAAAACAATAGACAAAAAAATCTGACCTGGAAAACCACAAAGGGACAAAACCCAACAACCTTCTATTAGAGATAACAAGTTTCGAAGAACAATGTACATCCAAATACATAGATCATATATATTGCAGAAAGATAAACACCAAGAATATAACAGCAAACTGCTTCCCAGAAAATTGTCTTCTACTAGCTTGAGCGAACTTGTCCTTGAGTAAAGAGAACTTGCTTGGTGAGAAATGAGTGAGGGAGCCTTCTATTTATACTTTATTATGTTGACTTTTTCATCTTCCAAGTGGGGTTGACTTGTCTTCTTCTGTTGGGTCGACTTGTCTTCTGGATGGAATATTATGTGACATCTTTAATGTTTCTTCTGGAGCCGATTTGTGAGGATGCCTCATGTAGCTACCACATCAACATAAGATGCATCTCTATCTCTAGCTCTCGTAAGTGACACATTTGGCATTTGCCCAAGAGATATGATTATCAATTTCAAATTGGACTTTGTGAGACCCTACCTAAAACTGATTAAGGGGGAACTTGAGTGAGTGCATCTAGTTTCCATGTGTATGAGGGACAAATAATGAGGCCATCCCTCAA
Organism: Pseudotsuga menziesii; assembly: GCA_001517045.1. Classification (NCBI taxonomy): domain Eukaryota; kingdom Viridiplantae; phylum Streptophyta; class Pinopsida; order Pinales; family Pinaceae; genus Pseudotsuga; species Pseudotsuga menziesii. The sequence goes on along the minus strand of LPNX011186911.1, from coordinate 381,958 downwards.
CTCTAAGAAGTGCTCTCGATAGAAATCCATCTTTGAGGCAATGCTCTCTAGGGTTGTGATCTAAGTAAATTGGATGTACAACCTGTATATGTCATCTTTGATGGCCCAATTTAGTTTTTGTTTAGTTGACATGAGGTTTCTTGGTGTTCCTAAAGAGAAGGAAAAATGGGGTATGATTGCCTCATTAACTCCCCACGTGACCCAAGGCTTACACCAAAGCTTGGTAAGTATTAAATTTCTCCCCCAAATGAAATTATTTAATGATGTATAAAGAAAGTTTATAACCTTATGTGAGCTTAATCAAGAGGCTGGTTGCTCAATCCAAATGGTACCCTCTTCTCATAATTTTCATGGGGTTTATCTCTCCTACAACAACCAAGAGGGAGTAGTCGAAATGTGTAAAGGGATACAAATTACAAGGGAAGAACCTTGGTTTAATAGTTTGCATAGGAGACTACCTCTTGATTATTTCAAGCCTTTCTAATTCTTCATATTCTAGAAATTATGCCTTAAGAAGAACAGAGAAAGATGTAAACATATATTTTTCTTCTTCACAAAAGTGGAACTAGTCTAGGTAAGGATATGGTTGAATAAAGATCCAAATAACAAAGCTAATGAGGACACCATTATTCAAGTGGGAATGTTTCTCAAGAAAGAGGACAAAATAATAGAACAATTAGAAATCCCTCCATGAACAATACTTCCATGAAAGTTAAGAATGGGAGAGTATCACAGTTGTACATATAGAATGACGATACCTCCAAAGAAAAAATCATGATCCACCATTCTCATCCAAGGACAACTCCATCTCATAGGAATGACGTTAATCTCCCATATCGTGGAGTGATGAAGATGGCCCCCTTAGAACTAATCGATAAGGTGAGGACAACATTGACAAGAGTTAGTCCTTCACGAATACAATTCATTGTCTCAAAGCAAGAATGGAGGCCCCTTGGCACACTTCAAGATCACTTAGTAGCCACATAGGTTGGGTTCTCATACATCAAGACTCCAAATAATCATCATAGTATATGGCCTGCATTTTCTAGGGAAGTGGGGTTAGACAACCACCATTCTGGGGTTCTCAGACTAATGTTAGCATGATCTATAACAAGACTAAAATAGACCTCTTGGAAAGGGAGTGATAAAGTTAGTCTCATGTGGATAGGAAGCCATTTAAATGTCTAACATTAACAAAGGGAGGAATATAATGTGGAGGCATGGTTGTTCATAACTACTTTTAACAAGCAAAGAGACAAGGTGGAGAGGATGGCAGGTTGGGCAGAGGGGGATACTAGAATGAACTCAATGTGAGCTTTAGCTAAAATTGGAGTCACCCACAATTGCTTGGATAGCCACCTATGTGTTATAAGGTCATAATTTGACTGCTTCTCCAACCTTGAGACCAAGATTGACTGGATGGAGGATTAATACTCTAATATGGAGAAAAGGTTTTAGGAAATGCAAGAATGCATGTATTTCCACCTCATAGGAGATTCAGGAAATTCCTTGAATTAACCCTCCCCCTCCCCCCATTTCTCGCTGAGACTCGTTGACCTTGCAATGCCCACAAGTCCAACTCACACATTAGTGAAGCTTCATACATCACCTCGTTGCATAGAACGACAATAGAATGAAGCTGGTTGAGCCCCCCGTTTTGGTGTCTCAAGCAAGTAGATAATTATTCTAATTCTTTTATGTTCACATATATGTTGTCCCTTTTAAGGGTGGACTATGGTCTATGACATCCGATTTAGTTTTGTTACAATGGCCTACTAAAGACACATTTTGGAAAATTGAACATCATAGTGGTCTATAGATCATGGGTATAGCGGGAATCTGATTGTACATTTTGTATCTTCTAATAAAACTATCTTGTTTTTGTTATAAAAAAAAATTATTATTTTATACCAGATTATATTATTTTAATGAATTTGACCAACTAAAAAGCTTTTAACAGAGACTTTTAGCGAAAAAGGTCAATGTCTTGAAATGGTATTTAGATTGACTAATCAATTTGGTAATTATTTCCCTGGACAGAAATGAAGACTTAATCTTTGTTGATCAAACATATTCAATCCTTGGATCACGCTGAATCCTTGGATATACCCTTTCACCTTTTCATCTGATATTTATATTTATGTTTATGTTAATATATATATAAATAAGGAAAATCCCGAAAATCAATTTGTATTCCAATGACTTGAAATAATACGGATGTTATCATTCATAACACATTAATTTCAGTGTTCCATTAGCTGCTATGGTAACATTGCAGCTAGAAATTAGGAAAAAAGGTACAAAGACGTGTAGTATATATTCATATAAAACATAAACGGTTACTGATAGTGATGTTTATGACAAGGTTCAGTGGGAAAGATTTGTTAAGTCCCTTCAGGATTGCCATATCATATCAGGTTTGTTAATAGAGATGATGAGATGATAATGATGTTTATGACAAGGTTCAGTGGGAAAGATTTGTTAGGTCCCTTAAGGATTGCCATATCATATCAGGTTGGTTAATAGAGATGATGAGATTATATGGAGTAGGAACCTGAAGGTGGTAGTTACATTCCAAGATTGGGATATGCTGCTGCATGGGAAGAAGAGGATCTTCCTCAATCCTTTTGGTGCACTTTGCTATTTGGACTTTGGAATGTTCCTCGAAGACTAAACTGTTTTTATGGCTCGCGTTATCTAAAAGAATTCCTGTGTGGGACTTCATATTTTTTTTGTGTGGGACTTCATTTCAAAAAAAAATATGCTAGGCCTGGGAGATGCCCCTTGTACAGGAATGATGATGAAACTGTCTCCCACTTATTTATTCATTGTCCTTATATTCAATGTATGTGGAATATTGTGTCTCGGGTAAAAGGTTTTTCTCTTGGAATATTGTGTCTCGGGTAAAAGAAATTTTTTTTGATTGGAATGGTGTGGATCTGCAGGATGCTTTGAAATCCTGGTTCAATGATATTTCTGCTACAGGAGTTAAATCTTTACCTGTTTTGGTTATCTGGGGGTACTTGGCTAGCCTGAAATTTGGTCACTTTTGAGGATAAAAGGATCCCCTGAAGTCTATGCTTTCAAAAGTATGGCCATATTTAACTCTTATCCTCAGATGAAGAACCAGTCAAAAATGAGAGTTTCTGAGGTGGTTATAGACAAAGCTTATCCCTGGAGCTTTTTTGATGGGGCTTCTCAAGGGGATCCAGCTATTGGTCGTGCGGATGGTATCATCTCTTTCTTCCGATTCAGACTGGACAAGATTTGCTGAAGGGGTGGTACAATGCACAAATAATTGAGCAGAATTATTGGCTTTGATTCTTTGAATATGGTTTTACTTCTATCTCTTTCAAAGGGGTTTCATAGAATTCAAGTCTTTGGGGACTCGCTGTTAGTTATTAATTGGTTGAAGATGAACAGATCTCCAAAAAAGTATAAAAAATATCTTCTTGAATCCTTTGTTTGAGGAAGTGGTACGAATAGCAGCTTGTTTTCAGGGGATAAGTTTCTGTCATATCTATAGAGAGAGGAACAGCATAGCGGATCAACTCTTCAAGGTGGGGTTGCAGTTTGGTGATGGTGTGTGACAAAAATGGAAGTGTCTCATGGTACTCTGATGGAGGATGACCCTGGTCCTATCCATTTCTGAATTTGAACGAGTCCCAGAACAGAGCATAAAAGAACTACTTTTTTTTCTGGGCAGTCTTTTATAATCTTTTATGGACTGATGTTTTGGCAATCTATATGACAACAGATATCAAAATTTCTGTTTGTTTTTAACTTTTTTATTTTGTAGATGAATGACAAGTGCTGATCTTTTGGGCAGTTTTGATGATATGTTTGAAAGGCCAGTAGGCAATGTAAAAGGTGGTTTTGTTATTAATAGAAAACTGCCATCATTTTTCTATGGAAAAAACTTAAAAGAGATGTTTACTTGTGTCAACATTTGTGGGGGTGTCCATGGATAGAGCACTATCAATGCACTTTTGTCCACTTTGCATCACTAGTTGGGTGGAATTTTCAATTCACTAAATCAGAATGAACTTTGAGATGAAAATAAAAATAAAATGAACTCATGTTCTCCTGAAAAACTAAAAAAATGCCATATTAATCATGAAATCAACAAAGAATTTCTAAAATTGTTAGACATGGTAATCTAAAACTCAGGCCTATAATAAAATCTGGTGTAATAATGAGACATTTAATATAATAATTAATGCAGTTAATAGAAGTTAAATACTTAGAAGTTATGTGACGTACTCGTCTTCTCCTCTTATGTAATGAGACATGACATCAATGAATCTACTCTTTGTCATTCCAATGTATATTCATGTCCACCGTTGAGTAAAACTCACACCACTAACATAAACCAAGAAATAAATTATCAACTTATTTCATGATTGTGTACATAATTACAATACATTACATTATAAAGACAGAAGAAACAGAGTTTGTTTTATGTTTGAGGATAAATTAATCCCCGTCATCTATCTCTTTCTTATAGAAATAAACAAAACTTAAAATATGACAGAATAATAATCATAATCTATGTACAAAACTTGCCATATTTCTTTATTTCTTCGAGACATAAGCATAATACTGGGCCATTGGAACTACAAAAGCAATTACAAGCAAGCCCCCAACCACAGTTGTGAACTGTCCTCTCTTCTCCTCTGTCTCTTGTTTTGTCTTGTAATTTGATTCTCGTTTGACGTCCTGGAACTTGGGACCACCAGGGTCAGGCAGTCCATCAATAGCTGCTGCAAGTCGTTTGGCAGCACTGAGCATAGCTTCATTGTACTTTTCATCGGTAGCAAGAACTGCATAAAAGAAATAAGCCACCACATTAGTAACACTAGCACAAGAATCTCTTAAAATCAGACTAACAGAAAGAAGAAAACAGACAGCAGCTCTGTGTTTCAGGACAAATTCTATTTCACAAAAATAATTTTTGTTTTAAGGTATTTGTACTACACAGTCTGACATTTCCAGAGCCACTTCAAGCAAAACAGTACAGCCATTTCTGCATGACTTCTATGCACCTTCACTACAATGTCCATGACATAGAAAGCCTGAAAGAATAAATGTCACCAAGGTGGACTTCCAATAAAAAACCCCTCCCAAACTTTAGTACTTGTATTCACAAATGATGGGCAGTTAGTCAATATCTTTTTGGGATCATTTTTAACTCCACCAAGGCAATTGTTTTGACTCAGATTCCCATGTAACTTTTGAGATGGTTTTCAACTATTTTTGTTCACATTTTCCTATGAAAATTTGTCTCATAAATATTATTGTAAAAATGAAAGAAGATAAATTGCAGCTTGAGAGGAATTGATAGACTCAAACTAATAACTTAGTAGCAATCACACTACACAAGCCAACCATTATATGTGACTCACCAGACTAAAGAATGCACTAACCAACCATACATGCTAGATTCAAACTGAAAAACTCTTTGGTGTTTTATTTTAATTTCATTTAATTTAAATATTAATGTCTGCTAGTGGCTAAAGATAAATGTTTCACCGATTCCACCAAAAGACAATCTCAAAATAAATGTTTCACTGATTCCACCTTGAGACAGGGAAGGCAAAGCCCATCTAACAAACCACTCTTAGACAAATGGGCCTGTTATCACCAACCTTGTCGTTTCCTGTGTGAGATGGATCCAGGATGGATGGTAGAGGGGCAAGCAACTAAGAAGGTGGAACCAAGACTGCCTAGACTCCCAAATGGATGGTTGTCACGCCAATCAAAGCAGTCTTCACTTTATGTTATCTAAGTCCAAGACAACAACGGGGGAGACTTGGATCTCCTCCCGACAGGAGAGATCGAACCTAGACACCAGAACATATCAAATGTGACTTTGAGGTACGTAAGGTGTAAGGTAGATGGAAACCCTAGCTCTAGGGTTTAGGTACTAGCAACTGGTGAAGATGACCATTGTCTTGGGAAACGTAACTGTGAGAGGGTGAGCAAGGACAGAGTTGGGACTGTCTAGTACCAAGGAGATAAACTCAACGAAAGATATGAAAATATCAGGTAACTTGAGTTATCAAGAAATGTTGGCAAAGAGAAACGGGAGAAAGGTCAATTCAAGGCTAGCGCTAGAGATGGGAGATCAGTACCTTTCGTGCATTGGGCAATGGAGTCAGTATCAGCACAACGTTTCAATGAATCCACCTGGGATATGCCCTGATCTATGGACCCAGAATAGGATTTGGCCCAGAAGATTCAGGTTACAGGAAAATCAGCAGTAGGAGGGCTAGCGCTAGGGTTTGGAGAGGCAGATCTGCAGATCTAGAGCCACCAAGAGACTCTCAGCTCAGCGTTGGAGTGGAAATGAGATCAGGATGGCCCGATCTACAAACCCAAGTCAGAAAATTTCAGAAAAAATCAGATCTGGAAAAGTCAAAATCTGATGAGGGGGGGGCTAGGAGGCTGAAAGTCAATTTTTCAAATCTAGGGCAACCTGGCAGGAAATAGCTCAGCGTTGGGGGTGTTTTGGAGTGCTCAGGCCCTGATATATCAGCCTAGCCTGTCAGATTTCAGAAAAAAGTAAACTCCGGAAAAGTCCAGTTTTCAGTGAAGGCGCTAGGGCTATTTTCAGTTTGAAACTCAGATCTAGGTCAAACTGCCATGAACTAGAACATCGTTGAGGGTGATTTGGACTATGTGGAACATGATCTATCAGTCTATGGAGTCAAAAATCAGAAAAATTCAAAACCCTAGCAGGTCAAATTTTCAGTGGGGGCGTTATGCAGTTTTCAGGCTAAAAATCAGATCTAGATCAGACCAGCAGGAATTCGACCAGCGTTGCAATAGATTCAGAGAAGGGGAGGCCCAATCCATGAAACCCAGCAGTGGTTTGGCCAAAGATCGGACGGTTCCCAGATTTAGTACTTCTTAGGGTTGTTTAAATATTTTAAGGATTTTCAGAAAAATTGAAGGAAAACAGGTACAATGGACTCAGATCTGTTAAAGAGAAGAGAGTTACCTGTTGGATCATACCAGGAAATGCTTGTAGAATTCTTAACAGTGATGATCCTTGCTATCTCGATCAATTCTAGAAGATCCAAGTGATTTCTATGACGGATGTAAGCCCCAAGCCACCAATGCGCCCCCTACCCTGCATAAGCAAACGTCAACAATATCAGATTTTCCAATACAAGATAAATAAACCAAATGCTATAGGAAAGTAAAACGAAGTAATCATAGATCACAATGAAACTAATGAAAACCCCCTGATCCAAGACGAAGAAAACCGAACGAGTTGAGGTCCCCCTGCAAAAACGCTCCAGCCAAAACGCCCTCCTGTAGACAAGACAATGATAGCAGAAAAATATAGATTTCACATGAATTTCCACAATGCTAGGAAGCAGAAGACTATCCAATCACCATTTGAGAACATCAGATGCAAAGCAGATCCAGAAAATATCCACAGAAAAATCTTTCTATTATTAAGATCCAAGAGCCAAAGACCCTTTACAAATGAGAAGCTCTCTCCTTTAAATAGAAATGAGAGAACCACAATCATAACCGAATCCTAACCACTTTTAAAACGAGTGGCTAAAATTAAAAGATAAAATGTTCTAATCAATGGTTGAGATGAGCTCAACATACAATACATGGATCAATATAACCATAAAGTACCAAAGTGGACTAAATCACCCATAAAGAGGGTACCCCACTCAACAAGAAATAAATGAAGCACATGGTGGGTCCATGGAGTGTTAACTAACTCCCTATGGGTGTGCCCATAGCACAATAAAATAATATAATATTTTAATTCTTTGACTTTGTGCCTCCTTGAGGAAATCGTGAGCCTCCCAAAAAGCTCCAGAAAATAATATAAAAATGCCTAAAAATAGGTGTGGGCCCAATCAGGTGCTACAACTGTTGGAGAAGGTGTGGAGGACATCACTCTCATCATCATGACTCACCCCATGTCATTTCCTTGCCTCAGTAGCCCAAATCGATTTCTTCAATAGCCATTTAATCATTTTTTAATCTGCCTCGAGAAACGTGAACCTGCCAAAATAGCCTCCTAGGGTGTCTGCGTTGTCAAATTGAGCCCACCAGGCTCTCTGGGATGGGGGTACTATGGTACAAACAAGTGGTTGCACCCCCTATGTCCATACAACTCCCTAGGAGATCCAACTGAAACATCTCCTTGCTCAGACTAATCAACCTGTGAAGAAAAACTGCATCAGAAAGGAAGAATGAGCCTGATCATATCTACAAGTGCCCGGAACTGGAAATAAACTGTCTCATTAGACTCAGAGAGTCCAAATCCATCTCAGGTGTATACTCATACCCCTCACAGGTCTCTATCTGATCATCAACCATATCCAATAAACAACATAACCATCTGTAAATGATCAGACACCAATAATAACTCAGACTATCATCCATCTGCTGCAAGTGTTAAAAGGCTAAGACATGCTCTACAACTCATTCAAGCAATAATCACAACAAGTAGCAGTCATTTCACTGGCGGTACATCAACCAATACATATATAAGGCTTTATTTATTATTACTCAGACTAGACTTTCAGGACTATACTCACTTCATAGTTGCAGCCAATTTGCTAGTGAAGGGTGAAGGATGAAATTTACCAGGCTAAGGCAAATGATGACTTCCTACATAACATCATGACACTTTGGATATGGAAAGGAAAAACTCACTTAAACCAATGTCGAACAAACAACAACACAAGGAATGGCACTGCCTCACAAATGGTTGAGTTGTTTAGAGAGTGCTTATTCAACTTAGGCATCATGTCTACATCAAGTTAGATCCAAGTTCATTAGGACCATCAATTTTATTTCCATGGCCTTTTTGGCCTATATGACCCTTTTGGGACTTCACCAGTGCCTAAAAGCACAGTTAATCGCAGCTTTCATCCGGGACATATTTATATTTATAAGGTCAACAATATTTGGATATAGCATATTTTTAACCATTGCTTTTTTGGACCTTTTCTTATACCCTTCAAAGGGTATTTTAGCATTTCATTGATCTTGCCCTTTTTCACATATGTTAAGAAACACAGTTTTAGCATTTTCATTTTCCATGGGCGCATATATAATATTTCCAATATAAGTAGTACATGAGCTTTCAGTTTTAGCCAACAACATCTCAAGTGACCAGGGGGAGTTCTGCACAATGCCAGACATCGGGACAACCGACCAGAATGATTTAGGCATACAATCCAACTTACCAAAGGCAAGTTTTGTCACCAACTCAAAGCCGAGACACAATATAAACAGGGAGGCTTGTCCAACAAAAGTTCTAGCGGGGAAAAAAGGTCCTCCATGCCATAAGTCAAGAAGTCAATCAGGTTGAAAACTAAACTGGAAAGTAATGGATGGGTAGAGACAATGAATGATGAAACCAACACTAGCAAGCCAAAACAATGGTGGGAATGACTACCTTTATTCTCCCTAAGGAGGGTAAAACCAATGAGTATAGATCATGAACTTCCAAGTCTAAGTAAGGACGTCAATACATAATACAAAATACATCCAAGTCCATATAATTATGACCGCCAGATTATGACACCACATGTTAATACATGTCACGAAGATGAGTATAAGAGCAATGATAACCGCAACACAATATAAAAAGCTGAGTCATAATCATGCAATATAATCCATCTGAAACACCATCTATCCAATGAGAAAGTACTGATATAAAACTAGGCATCAATAACTGCTCTGTAATGACTAAATGGCTACATCGGTCCTCAAATCTGAGTGTCCTGAGACTTAGTCCTGACATGGGAGAGTAAAATAGTCCACTAATACAATAATGATCCATCAAAACTACTCATCTCAGCATCTCATATGTAAGAGATCTGGCTAAAAAAATGTACTGTGTCTGAAAAATAGAATATGGTAGCCTGGCTACTATATATGTGATAACATCTGGCTCCAGCTGAGACAAGTGCTCTGCTGAAAAGAGCGCTTGAGAACCTCAGAATCTCTAATCCTCGCACTCTGCTTCTCGCATCCTTGATCAATCCATCCAGCTCTACAACCGCTACCAAGAATGTACCTAACTACCTGCAGCATGTCCAGAGCTATACCAAACTCACAGACCGGTCGTCAGAACAATATGTGGATAATATATAAAGCAGAAAATAAATCTAATTTATAACCACAACTTTCAATAAAAGTTTGATTTTTTATTTTGCAGGATAACAAAAATTACACTAAGAGCTTCAAAGGTGAGCTTCAGGAAAAGATGCAAGGTTCTATACTACTGTCGAGAAAGGCTTATTCAATCCTACCTACTCTAACCTAACCAATTAGGAAAGTGCTAAGTAAAATGATAGATCCAATGTAACCACTTGCTAAAATGATCGATTGAGCTTTCTTTACAGTTAATGATACAACAAGTCAAAGATAGCTTGTAAGTAATGTGGATGAAAATTGAAGCCATTGTAACTTGTGGTTTGAAAATCAAAGAAAGATATGGATAAAGAGAAAAGAAATCATGCCAAGGATGAGACCATGGCCCCGCGGGGTGTGTAATAAAATGTGCTAGTAGGGTGTTTTGAGTGGTTCAGTCTCCTTGTTATCCAACTTTTTGTACCATAAGTTGGGTTACCTAAGGAGCCGCCGGTTGACAGACTTGTTCAAAGTATGATTCCAGTGTATCAGTTGATCCTTCTACTTGTCTAGCCAATATTGACTAGTCACTTTTTTATTTAAATAATTTTGACCATGGCCCCACGGAGTTTGTAATAAAATGTGCTAGTAGGATATTTTTGAGTGGTTCGCTCTCTTGAGACGTAGAATCTCAAATAGGGTATTCCAAGGAGTTTTTTGCCCCTGACAATTATGCTTTGCCTTCAGCCGAGTATAATTGACGAGGTTTTCTCCTGCTTCCTCCAAAGCTGGAATGCCCGATGTTGAATTCTGGGCCTTGGGGGGTTATTAAAGCCCAACTAAGTGTTATAAGCCTACTAGACATTATTTAGATAGATCATGGTCATGTCCTAAGTCATCTGGACATATAAAATTATTTCGAAAAAATCTTTTTCGAACAGTGAAAAATTATTTTTTTTAATTTTTTAATTTTTAATTACTTTTCCTAAGTTTTTTGGGTTAATTTTTCCATAAATTAAATGGAAAAAACCCGTTCGTGATTCGGGCTCGGAATTCAGTGATTGAAGGCTCTAACCTTAAGCCAAAAATCATTCTTGATCAGCCAGCCAGTCAGAGCCAACTTTCAGATCAGCAATCGGACACATAATGCATTTTTACTCAAAAAAGTCAGTTTTGAGTAAAAAAATGATTTTTAGTAAAAAAATGATTTTTATTAAAAAAAGATGATTATTTTGGAGAAAACTAAAACTCTCCAAATTAATCCAAATTCAGTTTTGACTAAAAAGATGAGATGGAGAGCACTCATTGGTCCGGTGATTTGATCGAGGTGAAGACTAAAGTTTGCACCATCAGTGGGCTTCCCAAACCTAACGAAGGCCCCAGCCAGACCTAAGGATGAGCTTACCTACATCACACGTGTGGCCTCATCCTTGGCTTGTTTTCAGTGCACAGGTTTGGAGTGGGGGCACCTTGCCTGGGTGGAGGCCTCCCCTCACTCCCGGTTCTCCAATTTAGGTCTGAGCTCTTTGTTAGGTGGCTAAGCTGGTTAGGGTTGGTTTTTTGGTTTTAGGGTTTTAGCACTCTCTCATTTGTTAAAATAGAGGCTCTTTCAGCTCTACTGGAATGGCTAGCGCCCCTCTAATGTATTGACGCCCCACTTTAATGCTTGGTGCCTCCATTAATAGTGGCGCCCCTCTACATTTAGCATGCGCCCCTCCAATATTGGGGACGTCTTCCTTAATGTGACGTTCTCCTTTAAAATGGGGCGTCCACCAAATGTAGCGCCTACCTCCATTACATTGGCGCCCTCCTCTAAATATTTGGTGAGGGTTTTACATTAGCGCCCTTCATTAAACTGGTGGAGTCTTCATATGGTAGCGCCCTCTATCTTTTAGCAAGGGTTTGGCCATTCATTCATCTTTAGATTTCCTCTAACTTAGCTTTGACTTGGCCATTTGCTCCATAATAAAGTTTTAACCTTTAGACTTAGGCTAAAATAATTTTTCCATAGATTTAATTTTTCACTTTAATTTTTAAATTTTCCCAATTTGACTTAGGAAAAATTAAAAAATAAAATTGGAAAAATTAATATCTTGGCCATGGGGGGGTGGAAAAATTATGAAATAAATTTTCCTAGGCTTAACAACCCCCAAACAAATTTACCATGGCATTATTTGATTTTTCCCTTCAAAATCAAATAAATATGAATTTTGACTTAGGAAAATTAAAAATTTCCCTAGGGGAGATAGACCCCTCCTGACCAAAATTGGTCTATCTCTTGAACCACTTATCGGAACGACATGGGACTCGAAGCAATGGCTTAGGGGGTTTCATAGCAATTTTATTTTGCATTCATAGCCCCTATTACAAAATGCCATGCTTGAGCAATTACATTATTACATCAAAACTCAATTAATTATCCACCAAGGGGTGAAATTAATTAACTGGAAAAAATAATAAAAATTCAACAACATAACGAAACTCCGCAAGACTCTAGACAAATGTCTAGCATGGTCATGAATTACACTTTAGAGCCTTAGCCACCTCATGGACTTGACTGGTAGAACGCCCGTCACCACTTTGGAGGATTTTGAGTGAAAACCAAACCGATTAAACTCATTTGTTCAACAAGATCAATTGGAAAGGGAAAAACACTCGATGAGGGGACTTCCCTAACAACCAGTTCCATGGTGTGGCATCTGTATCATATGATCCACACTAGTACATAAAATTACATTAATTTTTCCCACGCAGGGGAGCGGACATTTCGTTTTACAAAGGGGCAATTGCCCTGCAGAAGCGAAAAAATCCTCAGATTTTTCCAAGGTATAATTATGTACACTTCATGTACATGGAGTTGCCACCTAGTCGAAATAGGTGGGCAACAGGGTTGATTTTTGACTTTTTTTGTTAATTCTAAATTCTGGAAATTCATTAAAAAATCAAAAAAAATTCAAAATTTTTTTTCGACTTTTTCTCGAAAAGCGTGCCATTTTGTACTTGCTATTTTTTTACTGATTTTCTGCAATTTTCTGTTATTTTCCAGATTCTGGAAATTAGCCTAAAATGTTAAAAATCTTTAATTTTAAATTCGCAAAAAGTCTCAAACCGTTTCGTCAAAAATCGTGCATTTTATATAAAAAACGGTGAGCTTGTCTGATCCTTTCCAAGTTTTGATTTTGGGTCTCATTCCATTGTTTTGATCTTTTGTTTCATCTCATAAGGCACTTGTCTTCTCATCCACTTAATATTTTCGAATCACAAGTTAAATTTGGTTTCCTAACACTCTCACTAGTCCTTGTTTAGAACTCTTATCCACAGGTGAACCAAAAGCAAAACCAAACAAGAAAGAGCAAGCAGAACTAGATCCAAAGACAAAGATCCAAAGCCAAAAAAGAAGTCATTCTCCTTTGTACAAACTCATAAGAGTTTTTCATTTTTACTTAAGTTACTTCTCAAAGTCCTGACAAACATTTAGTTCCAAAGGCATTTGTACTTCATTAATAAAACAAGGCTAAGTGGGATAGGGCCTCCCATACTTGGTTTTTCTTCCCCATTTGGGAAGAGTGTTTTTTGTTCTTAGTTTAGATTTATTTCGAGTACTTAGAGTAGTTTTATTTTTTTTGCAAAGTAGATATTAATTGTTAGATCAGACCATTTTGTTTCATTAACTAGGTTGATTACTTCATCTTTTAATTTTTTGTATCTTTCATAAGTAATTCAACTGTTTAAAGTAGAAATCGCTTGAATCTCACTTTGTAGATCAAGAGCGCTCTCTATCGGAGGGTTGTCTTTTCATTGTTTAATAAGTTAATAAATTAATCTTGAAAGTCTCTTGAACTTGCCGTAATCCAAGTCAAGAGCACTCTCTATCGGAGAGCATTCCCACTGCATATCCTTGCATCAAGCATATAGATTAGCTAAGTCTCTTGAACCACTGTCATAAGACGAGGTCAAGAGCGCTCTCTGTCGGAGAGTTTTAAATAATTAACTTGATAAAATTCGCAACTCACATCCCTTTAATTAATTAACCCCCTTCCCTCCTTGCTGGAGTA